>VKHI01000051.1:34654-64111 GCA_015145745.1 Poterioochromonas sp. DS
TGGCCTACCCTGTGATGACGGTGGGAAAGCTCCCAGTGCTTTTACGAAAAACAGCAACTCTCATCCCGGACAAAACTGAAGGATTAGTTCTCCAATGATTGTTTTGAATCACAGAGGCGATTCGATTCATATGATCCTCGATCTGACTCGCGTATTCGAGGATCAGCTCCTCAACCACCCAAGTGACACTAAACAGAGCCAATGAATGATATAAGAGAATGAGAAAGATAGAGGTATTACCTGAGTCTAGCCCAACAATAGTTCCATTCTCCTTTAAATAAAGCTCTTCCTTCATGCAAAGACTCAAGAAATGCCGCTGCTTCGAATGGAGTGTTCTCAGGAATCACAATAGGGTCGCGCCACAAAAGATTACTTTGTAAAGGATGATTTAGCGGCACAGCTGTGTTCGCTCCGTGTTTCGCTGCTAGTGCTTTTTCTTGTTCATTTAACACATCATGGAAGAACCCTGATCTCATCTTTAAAACATCAACAGAGCATAATACTGCAACACATTCACTGGTTGACTGTAATCTGACTTCCACAGCAGAATACGGGGCAAGTTTGCTGACATGTGGCGCAACAATCCGTGCTTCTCCTTGGATTGGACGACTTTGACCAGGATCAGGACTGCTAATATGAATGTAAGTCTGATTGCTGTTGCTATTATTGTTATTACTCATCATATCGCTAGTAGAGATGGTGTTTCCATTCGTGCCGCTGTTTGCAGTCATCTCTGGGGCTAATGACTCAGGATGAGTAGGCAAATGACTAATGTCTTCATCGCTATCAGTTCTAAAGAAACTTTGCGCTGCTTTCTTACGTGCTTCAAGGCGAGGATCTTTCCCGGTGTATTTCATATTGTTATTACTGGCTGAGTTTGTATTGCTGTTGTTGTTATTATTATTAGAGGCATGAAAAGCGTCGTTTTGATGCACAGCTTTCTTGTCATGTGTTAGTTCACAGATCCAGTTTAATGGAGAACGAGGACCTGCACAGACTTGAAAACATGCTATATTTAAAATATATTTGATGTTAATTATAAAATAAAAGAACTGCGAAAGCTTTCATTTACCTTTCTCATCTTCTGAATCATCCATCAGGGAAAGCTTTTCAGATGCATAGTTACGGTTAGGAATACTTGCAGGAATATTATTATGGTGGGAGTTTGCTTTAGGCTTATTGTGAAAGGTGTTACTTCCAGAGCCTTTCACATTATTGAATTGATTGGAAGACATTGTATTCGTTCCACGTGTATTCAAAGGATTTGATGCTCTCATGATCCAAATAATAATTCTTAAATAGAATAAAGCCAAATGGTTTACTTCCTTTTTACAAGACTTTTATCAAAGTGCAGTTAGTAAAGGGGCTGTTAGTGATTGGTGTTGTGAAAGAGATTGTTCGAAAAATTTCTGATGATAGAATGTAAACAGATTTGAACCTTAGCGTTGAATTTTCATTTCATATTGTCAATGAATTGTGAATAACATTCATTTGAGTCATATTCAAAGTCTTTCATATTCATCGAGAAGAAGGTAGTCAAATTTTTGAAAGAATCTTTGAAAAGTGTCGCTTCGATCAGATGGAGAGAGAAGTGTTATGTTTCTCGAATTAAGTTATGAAAACTATTTAGTTTATACTTATTCTACTTATAATCCTTCCTTCTTACTAAATTCATCCCATGCTTCATTTAATGCTTCAAATACACGCTTACAAATGAATTTTGTTTCACTATCAGCATTAATGCAATGATCCGGATGAACTACCAACATTGCTTTACGATATTGCAACTTCACTTGACGAGGTTCTAAGACATCGCCTAAACCAATCGACTTCCACTTGGTGCCGCTCGGTAAGACCGTCTGCAGAAAGAGAGAAGAGTGAATATAAAGAGTTGCTCCAACATAACTATGAGGAACTTACATGCATTGTGGAAAGTAATGTACGAATATTTCGTTTTTCTTTATTATTTGTTGCCCAGGCCTAGATAAAGTGTTATTTCTTTCATCGTAAAGGAATCGAAGATTAATCTTACCAATAAATTCTTTTCATGTTTTTCACGTGCTGAATCAAATTCTTGTGCTTCTCTTTCAGCTTTTTCATCTAACTCTTTCTTAAAATCTAAAGCACCTTGAACTTTTTCAGAAATTTGATCTTCTCTCTTTTGTGCCAATTCTCCACGATTTAATGAATTGCTTGAAGAGTGACCTTCATCAATATCTAAACCAGGATTAGAGGTTGCCATAAAGTCTCCAGCAGGTTTCTTTGTTGATCTTTTTCCTGAAGTGGAGGGAGAAGCCCCAAAATCTAGCATATCAGCAACAGGACGTGCTTGTGCTTGAGGTTGAGAAAATCCATCATCATCTAAATTTAAGATATCTGCTTGTGCTGGCATCTTTGAGCTTGCATCAGCCCAAAGATTTGGCTCATCAACGCTCTTCGCCGCTGGGGCGGCTGGCGGAGGTTTGTTGAATTTGCCTGAAGAACTATTGGCAGGCGAAACCTTAGAAGGCTCGTTGTTACTCTCTTGTGCCTGTCTGCGAGGTGGAACTGGCGGTGGAACAGCCTTCTGTGGTGCGATAGGGGATAAAGGAGTAGTTTGATTCACTACCTGCAATTTTTGCTTCAAGTAAACCTTGCGATTCTTCACAGAGAGAGAATCAAGCTTGAGAATCTTAGCAGTGACAACACCATTATACACGGGAAGAACTTCAGAACGATTAGAAATATCTACCCAAACATAACCATAATTTGAATCTTCTTTACGAAATCGAAATTTTAATTGATCAACAGTATTCTTGAAAGGAAATACATTTAAGAAATCATTAAAAATGATTTTCTCTCCATTGACCTAAAACGCCATCAAAATGAACAAAATTAAAGCGCAAAAAACCACAACAAATTGCTAAAATCCTTACCATAACAGCATTTGGCTGTTCAAGAGACTCTCCAATCTCACCTTGGAAGTAGTATAAGACTAACATTCTCACTAAAGATCTTTGCTTTGTTTGTCAAATAGATGATGGCGGACACAGCGGACATTCGGCGAATGTCCGGGCCAACTCTTATTTCTTTTGATGAGAAATAATGGACAGATGGATGTCTCGATAGTTCTCGTCACTTCACCCTTTGGTAGTATGCCAAATACTGCAATTATCAACTATGTTATTCGATCATTTGACCTGATTGATGGTTTGGAGAATGCTCCAATCAAAATCATCTTTGATGGATGTAAAGTTTGCTCGGAAGATAGGTTTAAGAAAGGAAGGATAACAGCTGCCTCTATGCTTCTTTATGATCAATATTATGAAAATTTGAAAGAAGAATGGAAGGAATATCCTAATATCGAGCTCATTCGTTCTCCAGATCATATTGGTTTTGCCTATTGTGTGAAATTAGGTCTTGAGCGATGTACCACGACATACGCCTTAATCGCCCAACACGATCGTTGTTTTACTCTTCCTTTCCAACACCTTCACCTCCTAATAGAAAGTATGGAAAAGTATGAATATATCCGATATATCGGCTTTCCAACCAGTAAAAACATCACTCATGATCGTGTCATCTCTTGTACCTACCACCTCACCTGTCTGAACTATAACCCAACACTCAAACATACCCTTATAGAGAACTATTTATACCTTCAACCATTAATCTTTTGGTTTGATTCACAACATTTATGTCATCGTGAAAGATATTTAAAGATATATACACCATATAAAACCCTTCCTACAGAATACCATGAGATCTTTGGATTAAAAGCAATTAAAGATATGTTTTTAAAACAAGGTGATTTTATTGAAGATAAATTTGGACAGCAACAGCGTAATTTTTTCATATATTTAAAAGAGAAAAATTATTCTAATGAATTAATTATAAAACTATTTCAATGGTTTGGTTCTTATCTGTGTTGGATGGATCATCAGGTTTCCTTTGAAGAAACATTACAACATGAATTAACAGCTGCTACTACTAAAATTATGGTTAGACATTTACATGGTCGTGGATTTAGTTTAGATCGTTTGAAGGAGAATGTGAAGCTGTTGGGTGTTAATCGGATTAAGAATAAAAGTTATGTTCAGATTTTTCAAATGGGTATGAATGAACTTGCCGATGATGAGAATAATAATGAGGAGGATGATTTAGGGATAAAGAAGGATGAAGTCGTTGTTCCGTTGGAGAAGAAGCTGAAATCGGTTGAGGAAGATATTGATATTGGTGATCTCTTGTTCCAACAGTCTGAAGAGGATAATGATGTTGATAAAAAGCTCTATGCGGAAGAAGAAAAAGACAAGAAAGACATTATTAATAATGAACATCTGAATTCAACAACAAACAATGTAACGATATGAACAAGAAGGTGATAAGAAAAACAAAGGCGAGTGCAACTTCAAGAGAACAACGATTAAAGAAATCTAGGAAGAATGAAGAAAAGAAGAAGGACAAAGGTTAATATCGGTAAAATGTTATGAGTAATAAACACAGAAATCAAAGGGATGACGAAAAAGAAAATTGAAGCAATGAGCCTTTTGACTATAAATTGATCTCAGAAATAAATTAAACATTTGATTGAATCGTTTGGTAGCTTGTTCTATGCAAAAACGCAACAACAAAGATTAGACCTGTATACCCATATCGTGGATAATCTTAATTTAACTTTCAGAAAAAGATTGAGCTATTATTTGGTTGTATTGAATATTGAGTACAAAAAAAAGATTCTTTTTCCCACATGCGCTGTTGCGGTTTTTAATTTCCCGCACTTGAGCTTCAAGAATTTTACCGATAACAAATTCATCTCATTTCGTATCATCTCAATTTCTTTTTCTTTTCATTTCTTCTTCGAATCTTTATTCTCAAATCTTTTAGAAAACATGATTTCTTCTGATAAAACAATAGATCTTCCTTTAGAAAGTTCTATTTGGATTGATTCCACAGGAATCATTTATTTCATTCGATCTGATAAAGTTCGTAAGTATGAACCTTGTAGAAAGAAATCTTCCAAGATCATCACTTTACCAACTCCTGGTTTGTTGAATGACTATTATTCTCTCGGGGGTGATTCTGTTGGGAGATTATATATCACTGATACTTATAATCATATGATTAGAACCCTTGATTTGAATGACCCAACAGCTCCACTTGTTCCAGTAGCAGGGAATGGAGCTAGCACACAACCCGAGAATGGAGCTCTTGCGACGGCTACTGGTATTGGGTTTCCAGTTCAGATCTGGGTGAATGCGAAAGGCCATTTCTTCTTCGCTGACTACGAGGCTTGCAATGTGTATCAGGTGAATGAGGAAGGACGTATCTACAAGATCTTAGGGACGGGGTCATACGGAGAGTTAAAGTTGGGATCCTCGTCGATTGTAACTCAGATAGGTGCTCCAGTGGGTATAGTGGGTGATGCTAGCGGAAACATCTACGTGGCAGCAAACAATGGGGATGGTGTCATCTACAAGCTGTCTGAGCCAGTGAACTACGAGTATAAGATCGAGTATTTTGCAGGTATGAGGAGTAGTTATTCATTACAAGGTAGTTATCGTGATGGCTTATTAGCAACTTCAACTCATTTCACTTATATCGCAAGCATTGGCATTGACTCTTATTCAAACATTTATGTAGAAGATGGAGGGTCAAAGGTGATTCGAAAGATAGATGGTGTGAGTGGAATGACTCGAATCATCGTGGATAAGGAAATTTATAGTCAATTTGACTGCGATTATGAGATTGATGATGATAATGAGCCTACCTTGCGCGGCATGTATGTGAATGCTGAAGGAGGTATTTTCATTTATCGATGCTCCTTGGTTCACTATCTTTCACCTCATCACTTGGAGCTGCGTACTTCACGCTCTCTATCCTCAGCCTCGCCAGCTATTGGATTGAACACGATTTTCTTTACCCTTGTCGGGATCTTGATTCTATTACTTGTCATTTCTTTCAGAAAAATGATAAAGACTTATTAAAAGTCGAATGCGATTTTGTTTATAATTCATTTCCTCGAACTATGTCAGAACCTTCTATCTATTCCTATACTTTCTCCAATACTTACTGATGATTGACTTTTCCTTTTCTTCAATTGTGTGAATCATCCCTTATATATGTAAACTGATGGGACAAATATTGATCCACTTCTATTAATCTACTGATCAATTCCTTATTAATTTCATACTCAATTAATTACCACAATTGCTTCTGTCGCTCTGTCTGTCTTTCTTTTCTTATTTGTCAACTTGCCTCCATGTGATTCTCTTTAAGAGAGCTTGACTTTTACGAAACTTTCACTTCATTTGACTTCGATGTATTTCTCACCACAAAAGTCTTTCCTATTTCTTTGCTTTGTAACTTAACAATTACTTGAGCATCAATATTTCCTTTTCTGGAAAGAATGTGATCAAAAGCATCGCGAAGAGATGAACAGTCAGTTACCAATTCTTGAACATCCTCGTCGAACAAACAAACAATCTGACACAGTGAGCTGAGAGAAGAAGAAAAACAAAAGACAAGAAAGATATTATTAATAATGAACATCTGAATTTAACAACAAACAAAGTAACCATATGAACAATAAGGAATAATAGCAACTACAAAGAATCATATCTATCAACTGCCACCTATTAATATTATGACTATTATCTACTCTACAATTTAATCGATTGAGATGAACGAAATAATTTCATACATTCTTCATATACAAGAAGTGTTAATGCTGATTGAGGAACAACTTTGACGACATTTGGTAATAATCCTCTAAAGAAACCTCTTGCTCCTTCCCTCTTCATGATCTGTGTCATACAGTCAAGGGTTCCGCGATACCTTTTCTCATTTAGATCGTGTTCTCGTTGCTGTAATCTGCTTTTTACCACTTGGTATGGATAGGTTAATACTGAAGCGACTATTTTTGAAATTGCTGCTGTGACACCAGCGACATAAGCGGGCTAATACGGAACGATGAGAAGGATATATAAGAATGCAAAGAAAAGGAAATCTTACTTGAATATCTCTTTCTGCTTCTGGTCTGAAAGAAGCTGCAATTTTTTTGAGTTTTTCATATGTTGCGAACTAAAAATAAATGAAGACGAGTAAAGCTTACATGCAGATAAAAATACTCACTTGAACAGCACCATGACTTGTTAAAAATAATGCAGGAACTAATCCTTTATATAGACCTCTGACACCTTCTTCACGAAATATTGTTTTCAGAGCATCTAATGCAACGGTCAGTGAAGCCAACGTCCGAGCGACAAGATAATAATCTCACCTCCCATCCCTGAATACTTTTCTAATTTACTAGTTTCCGCCCCTTGAAGGGCTAATCTTGTCTTTATAACCCAAAAAGGATTGAAAATGAACACTAATATCACACCAGCTTCGAAGCCCGAGAGAAGATGATCTTTCGTGCCTAGGATAGCTTCATGACCATGTTCCTTCTGATAGTGCTTTAACTTCCTGTTTTTACTTGCTTCGTAGAAGTATAGATATCCTCCCCAAGATCCTGCTGACGCAAAGACAGCCGGACTTAAGCCTTGAAAGAAGCCTCTAAATCCTTCTTGCTTAAACACTGAAAGTACGGCTCGTGAAAACGAGCTATATGAGGCGCTTTGACCTCCCATCACTTGCATTCTCGTCTTGACAAGTTCTAGAGGGTAGAGTGAACCTAAAAAGCAGAAGGAACCATGAGAGAGTGATGCGATGATAGGTTTTGACTTACTTGTTGAGATAACTCCACCAACCACCCCAGCGATCAGAGGCTACATAGAAAATCAATCATAACCTCCAGAAAAAATAACATAAACTGACCTCTACACTATAATCAGCATTCATTCTAAGATTCTAAATGAAGTGGTGTCCTAAATTAATCGAATTTCTGCAAAAAGAAACGAAAAGACGATCGAACTCTCACTTTTTCGGATTTCGAGTTTTCGGAAATGGCCGTTTGAGTTGATGAAGCATGAATAAATTTCTTGTGAGGAGAAGTAAATAAATTATTGATTGATTGTTCAAGAATTTACGAGTATTATCAGAAAGAAGGTTGATATCCCACTTAACGCTGTGAATAAATCGTATACCTCTAATATCTGAAGAGAAAAATGTTAAAAACGACTTCAGCAAATCGAGCAACTCGAATGAAGGTCATTGAAGATGGCAAAGTTGTCAAGACCATCAGCAATGCATCCATTAATTATGGACAAGACCTTGTACAGTTGAAGAAAATGATTGAGATTGCAATCAGACTTAGCCCAGATGATCCTATCTACACTGTTGAGAAGCTTATCATCTCCGCTGGCGACGGAGCCGAATATGAGATTGATCAGAAGGAGTTGGAACTTATTCAAAGTACCCTATTTAGACCTGATACAGCTGTTCCTGTTGGTGCCAAAATCCAGCTGACCGTAAGATTCTCTGACTTTCTTTGTTGGGAGCATTTTGTAACTTTGATTTCTTATCGTAGGTCCATGTGAAACGTCCGGCTCAACGATCCGTTAGCCGAAGTGGGGCAACAATGCGAGAACGTATGACATCCTCAACTGCTGCCAAGGAGGAAGTTCCTCCTGCTTCCAGCAAATATGAAAATCTCTTGCGTGCTCCTTCCCCAGCACCCAGCAGAAGAACTTCCACTCCTAGCAAAGTCCGCTCCGTCTCACGGGGTCGTATCACTACCACACCAGGAAATAATTTTAGAGGCCCTTCACCTGCTCGTTTCTCCCGCTGCTCGGTGAGCAGTAATGATAGCGATAACACCTCCAGAGTGGCGAACAGATTACGTGACGTCATTCCTGATGGCATGATTGGTCGTATGGGCAGCCAGGACTCTTTCGGAAGCACAAGATCAGAAAAATTCGAACCCAGTCTTCGAGTTCCATCCACTGAAACCAAAATGGTTAATAATCCACCAAGCTCTGCATCTAAACCACCTCCAGTTCCTCAGTCAGTGGAATCTAAAAACACTATGCCTCCTCCAGCTCCTGCGAATGAACCTAAACCTGCCACCATCGAACCATTTCCAGAGTCTTTGAACGACAAAAAGACACCAGTAAAGTCAAAAAGACTTTCTGTGGTTGATTTAACAGAGGAGAATCGTAAGAATATTGAAATGAGTATTCATCAAACTTGGAAAGAAGTTGAAAGTGCTCCAGGAGTAAAAACACCACCAAGATCATTTTTAGGACCTTTCTCATATTATTCTCCTATGATGTCACCTGCTAATCAAGAAGATGATTACGTATCTTGTGCTGGTGATATGGGTGCTGATGATCACCATCCTATGACTATCAGTGCTACTGATTTACCAACTGTCGATGAGGCATCTAATGTTGAAGAAACTTTAAATACCAGCGCTCAAGATATCTCAGAAATTACTGAAGCTCCTGATTCGTTGGAAAGCACTGAGAATACCTCAGAAGTAGCGAACGAAGCCTCCAGCAAAACCAACTCCTCATCAACTACTGCCAACAATGGAACCCCAAAGAAGGTGGCTCCAAACTCTGCGATGAAATCGAAGAAAAGCTTCATTCAAAGCAATGTAGCCAGTGCCTCAAAGCCAAAGAATCCAAGTAACCGTACTTCTCAGGTCGGCGCAGGTGCGATTCGTCCAGTTTTCCCTGATGGCAAGACATTGGGGGAGTCTGCGAGTTCTTACGACCATTCCCTTCGCTCATATTCTGGAGTGAATCGTTTAACTCATTCTGAAATGAAGAAACCAGTTTCAAAGAATGATTTCTCGCCTCCTTTTGCTAAAGGTCATCGTCGTACTGGTAGTTTCCATAAAGAGTCTCATAAAGATGGTGAAGGTCGTCCATCGATTGGAACTATTACAACACAATGGGAATTTATGAGAATTAATTTTTTAAATAATTCTGATGAAGAATTAGAATGGTTAATGGTCTCAAAGAAGACTGGTGCCTATCATTATGCTCATAAAAAACTAGAAAATGGTGAGGATAAATATTTTAAATCATTATATGAGATTGATTTATATCAAAATCGTTTGCAAGTCTTCGTACCAACTAATGCTAAATTTTCAGTATTATTGCAAGATTTATCCAATTATTATTCTGCGATTATGGCACAACCTAAGGATGAAACCACTGGTAATCAAGTCTTAGCATCGTATCAGAAGTTATGTAATTATTGTGAAGAAGTGAAAAGTCAAGATCTTTTCACAATCTTTACACCTAAATTTAATCAATCATTATCTGCATTATTATTAAATAGTAATGAAAATAATGATAAATTTAAATTAGTCCGCAAGGCACGTGATTTATATAGTTTATATACAACAGAGATAACTATGGTACAAAATAAATTAATACAATCACGTAAAGATAGTGAAGAATCATTGAAAAATATTGAAAAATGGACAAAACGTGAAGTAGAAACTGATGAATATTTAACTGTTATGAAACAACAAGAACAAGTATTTATGGAAAAAGAATTTGATGAAAATTATCGATCATTACAGTTAATGAGATCGTATTACCCAAATCCATCTACCACTACTGATAATAAGTCTATTAATGAAATGACCATTACTGAATTACAACAAGAATATCAATTACAAGGTGGTTTAATCTCCTATGAATTAGCAAATGAATTAAAATCCAATAAATTTTTACAATGGATTATCACACATCCTGATGATATCGTTTATGCTAATTTCTTAAATGGTGATAAGAAAACTTATTTTGAGAACTTAGAAACTTATGATTTAATTGAGCTACGAGCAATATCAATGATTCTACCATCAAAGTTTGAAAATGATAATGATAATAAGAAAATGGAATGGCGTAATCGTTTTATGACAAGATTGAAAATGTTAATCTCACAATATCATGGTGAGAAGGTGAAAGGATGTTGGGATGGTGCGAATAATTGTCGATCCATGGTTCAATTACCTGCATTAAAACCAGATCAATTAAGACGTTCTATCTACTATTATCGCACGAAGGAACAATCAGATGTGAAGTTAAAACAATATAATGATAAACTTGCGCTCTTAGAAAAGAAGAAGAAGCAGTTAGAACAAGCTGAAATGGAGGCAAAAGAAGCAAAAGAAGAATATAATACAGTATTACAAGAGATGCGTGATCCTGATTTCTTAGATTTATATGGTTCAGAGAAATTGGCGTCGGTGAAAGATCTTGCAAAGACTGAATTAAATAATGCTGAAAAGAAAAGAAAGACTTTACAACAAGATGTGACGAGATTAGAGAAATCTATTGAAGATACACCAATGTCTCGTGATCAATTTATTGAAAAAGAAAAAGAATTACAAGATTACTTGAAAGAAGTGAAAGAGATTGATTGGACTGTTCCTGGCACTGCACCTGTTTTGGTAAGATTTATTCGAGCTGCCTTCTTCCTCTTTGTTCTCATCTTCGTTTAGATTGATGGAGTGTTTGAACCTGATCGTGTTATTGAGAAGCAAGTGAAAGCTGCAGCTAAATTTTTATCCGCAGAGGAAGAAGCTGAGCAAAGACGTCTTGAATTGTTATCATTTAAAGCGAAATCAGTAAATGGTAATAGTATCGATACTGAAAGTGGTAAATATATTATTATCATCTTTTATGAACACCGTGTCTTATCCTCATTTCTTTCTAGTTGATGCAGAGAGTGCTGTTTCACCTACACCTGAAATCACTTTAGCTGCTCCTAGCACTGCTTCCCAGTCGGTTGATGATATGATTTCCAACCAGAATGATATCCTCAATACCTTGACAAATGAAAACAATGCACCTGTTACTCCTATGGCGAACCCGTTAACTTCACCAACACGTAAAACAAGTATTCTAACGAGCACTAATCCTGATTTAATCAATACTTTGAACAAGATGCTAAGTGGAGGTAAGAGTTTAACAGAGTTTATGAAAGGTCTTTTTAATCGTTATATGATGTAGCAACTAAGCAAGACACTCCAACTGGCTCCAGTATTCTCCGACCAAAGTCCGTCAGTCGTCGATCGACTATGGGTGCTATCTTCAATCGCACCGCGTCTGCATCTAGCGAAGACACCAACAGTGAGAACAGTGCAGCTAATTCTCTACCAAAGGAGAAGAAAACCACAAAATCCAAGCTTTTGAAGCGTTTGTTGCAACCGTTTGGATCAAAGGCGGAAGGAGATAGCGAGAATAGCAATCCTAATAAAGCCTTGGCTCGTCCTCCAATGTCATTCTTAGATCAGATCAAAGCACGTGCATCAGGAAAACCCGCACAAGCTGCGACTGCATCAGAGGAAAGTGAAGTATCGACTTCTGCAGAGCCGCCAATGATGAAACCAAAGAATCCTATGTTCGCAGCCTTTGGCGGTGGGGGAGGAGAGGGAATGAGCTTCCTCGACCAAATTAAATCCCGTCGCAAGGTCGAAGAATAAGGAAAGGGCTTTCTGCGTGGATGATGAATGTACCTGGTTTAATTATGTTGTGCTATAATCGTATTCTGAGATTTGAATTGAAGCCTTATCTTGCTAGAAAACCGATTCGATGCTTCCTGAGTAATGGATTCCCATTAATTCGAGTTTGTTTCGGTCTTACATTCAAATTCATCATCTTGTTTTCATATAAATATTGATTTTCCGTTTTTTCAGTAAAAGAAAAAAAATTCTAAACTCAAATTAGTAAAAGGGTATTGTTCTTATTTACAGAAAAAAGGTGGAAGAAAATCAAAATTGCGTGAGGAAAGAGAAAGTCCAATAGAACATGGAGCTTTCGCAGTTTTTGTACTTTATTAAACACGAACAACAACTTTCCCAACTTTGGCGCCAGTGAAAAGGGTTTGGAAAGCGAGGGGCCACGTTTCTAGGCCATGAAAAACGGTTTCATGCACTTGGATTTTTCCTTCACGAAGCCATTGCGCCATATCGAGTAAAAAGTTACCCTTTTCTCCGCGTAACCACGGAAAGCACAGGAATCCTTCCATTTTTTGCTGTTTGAAAAGCATTGCGGCTGGATGAATCACTGTTCCTTTGCAGATTCGACTATTGTAATCCGAAATCCAGCCACATAAAGCGACACGACCTCTTGGACGGAGCACCTCCATAGCAGCTTCAAATTGAGCTCCGCCAACATTTTCCCAATACATGTCAATTCCTTCAGGAGCGGCCTTCACAAGTTCGTTTACGTATTCATCTTTGGATGAAAACCTTTTGTAGTCAATGGCATAATCGAAACCGTAGTCCCGGGTAATAAGATCACACTTCTCTTTTCCTCCACAGGAGCCAATTACATCACAACCGTACACATGCTTCGCAATTTGACCCACTAATCCACCTACAGCACCAGACGCGGCACTAATGAAGATAGTTTCTGATTCTTTCGGCTGAAGAATTCCTGTAATTCCTCCATATGCTGTCGCTCCAGGCATTCCCATCACCCCTAAGCCATAAGTTAGATTGCTCTCGGTGAGAAGACCTGACAGCTTCCAAATGGTCCCTTCCAACAACTCCTGTGATGAGATTGTCTGATAAGTTACAAAAGGAAGTTGAGCACCCAATAGATCACCATCTTGCCAGGCTGAATTCCTTGAAGATAAGACTTGCCCCACGACAAAACCGATTATAGGATTGTTCGGGGTTGTGTGTCCTAAGCCTGCCGACCCTGATTTTATTCCAAGGCGAATGTAAGGATCCGCAGACACAGCTCTGAGTTCCACAAGGATTGATCCATCAGCAAGCTTTTCTTTGGATTCGTCTATGGAAAATGGAAACTCTTCGACTGTAAAATGCTCAGGGCCTGGGATGCCTTCATCTACAAACTCTTTGAGGAGAATTCTTCTTGCGGGAGCCGAGGAGATCATGTTCGAATTCCAACGCCAAGTTATCGACCACTCAGAATAAGAAACCAACCACGCTAAAACAGTAGCTGTAAGATTCATAATTACAAGGAACACTAAAGAATATAATGATACAAGTTGAAACAATACCTGTCTATATAAATAAGTTACTAACTTACTGCAATCCAATCAATGTTCGATCAGTGAATTAGATTGTGATTGATCTATCTCTCTCTATCTCTCTCTCATTCCTCTATCAATCTTCAATCTTCAAGGAAAGGATCTTCGAACCCTCATCAAGCTTTCATTTCACGACTAAGATCGACATATCCAATTCTTTTCATTTTCAAGGAAACTGAAAATTCCGGTGTTTCTCTTGTCTGCCGGCGTTTAAAGAAAGCCGCTGTGTCTCTCGACCATTCAACTTCATTCAATAAACTGGCAACGTAATTTCTATTCCGGTCTTGGACGGGTTTATTTGGAGAGTATATTGCCAAGTTACCTTAAAAAGCTTCCCTTGAAAGAGTTGTGTAGAGTTGTGTCACTTTCAGCTCCAAGTTTACTCCACGAAAGTCTTCGCTGCCTAAAATTTGAAATCTCGTAGCCATGACCACCACCAATCCATCCCTCGCAGATCTGTTACAACATTTTACTTCACCAAACAACGATATACGACATGAAGCAGAGAAATATTATAATTCTTTGTTACAAACATCTCCTGATGAAGTTGTGATCGGATTAATGCAAATCATGGCAAATGAACAAATTCCTTTCCACATCAGACAACTGGCAGCTATCCTCCTCAGGCGTTGTTTAATTGACGAAGAAGATTCTTACTATTTTAAATTACAGTTACAGTCACGTCATTATGTTATTAATGAGATTTCACGTCTCTTATTACAAGAACAAAACACCGCCATCCGAATCAAAATCACTGATATCGCTGGAGAGCTCGGAGGATCTATTTTGGAGCCAAAAGACTGGCCTAATTTATATCCTACAATGATTCAACTATGCAATGTAAGTCTACTTCTCTTCGCTACAGTCTCTTTCATTGATAACTTCTCTTGTTCTTAGTCCGGTAATCCTGCTGACCGTGAAGTGGGATTGTCTCTCCTCGGTCTTTTGGCAGCGTCTGCAATTAGTTCTTATGACGACTTTCTTCCAACAGCTTCTCAGGTTTTATTGTTCAACTTCCAACAGAACAGTCAAGAGGGCAAAGGATTAACTCTCACTATTCGAGCATTAAATGACGTAGTATCATCTGTGAAGCTTACTACACAGCTTGAAGTCTTGCAATCTCTTGTTCCACCATTATTTCAATCGATTAGCAGTTTATTAGAACAAACAATTTCTATTGTAAGTTCCAATCCTCTTTCTCACCCCTCTTCTCCTCTGCCAAACAATTCCTTACAATTTAACAACAATAATGGGAATACTAATCTTGGAAAACTAAATTTGCAAGCATTATGTAATTGCTTTGAAACATTAATTGATATTGCAGATCATTCGTCCATTTATTTTCAACCATATTTACAAATGATTGTTTTCCCTTTATTAGATTATCTTGAGACAAATCATTTAACGTTTAAATTGTTCACTTTTGGTTTTCATTCTTTAATATTAGAATATTTAGTTACTTTATCAATACATGAAACAAAGAAAATTAAAAAATGTAAAGGACCTAATAATGAAAAAGAGTATTTTATTACCCGTATCTTACCTATATGTTTACAATATATGGCAATATTACCAAAGGAGAATCATTGGGAAACTGCTGATACTGTAGAAGAAATCCATTATGATTCATCGTATCATGATATTGGTGAAGCAGCATTTCGTCGTTGTATAAGTGTATTTGGTATAAAATCAACTTATACCATTATATCTACTTTATTAAGTCATTATTTAACATCTAATGATTGGGAGAAAGTATATGCTGGTTTACAATGTTTAAGTGGATATGTTGAAATTACTGTAAATATATCAAATCCATCACAGTTATTATTACATAGGAAAGAAGTTACACAAACAATACATCATTTTATTACGAATGCACCACATCCACGTGTTCGATATAATGCTTTTTATGCTTTATCACAGTTCATCTTATTTCATGGTAATGAATTGACTACGTCTGTATTACAAGATTTTATACAATTAATTGGACAACACACACGTCAAGCAGCGAATTCGTCACCACGTATCCGTAGAAATGCTTTAATTGCTTTAATTCAATTAATTGATATTTCTTCTGCTTCCTTTGTATCACAACATGTATCTTATTTATTAGAGATTATATGTTCAGCATTACAAGAAGGTCCAACTATCGTTCAAGAGAGTTGTGTATCAGCTATTATCTCCATTGCTGAGACAAGTAGAGGTAATACTGAATTATGGAATCATTATTATCCATTAATTATGCCAATATTAAAACAATTGTTTAGTTTCTCTCAAAAGAAATCATTAGAATCTTTATGGTGTCAAACATTAGAATGTATTTCTGTTTTAGGAGAATCAGCTGGTAAATCATTATTCTATGAAGATGCATGTGATTTAATGAATTTATTAACAAGTATTCAATCTACTTTACAACAACATAGTAGTTTAGAATCAACTTTACTGAAGGCTTGGGTTCGTTTAGGGTAAGAAACATCTTTCCTCTTTTCCTCTATGTTATTCACTTTTTTTTTTCTCTTTTAGACGTTGTCTTGGCTCAGAGTTCCTGCCATACCTTCCTTCGATCATGGAGAAGTTATTCGAGGCTTTATCTCAAGATATCATCGCCAATCCACAAGAATTAGAGAACCGTCGTAATAAAGGAGGTGATGACGACGATGATCTTGATCTCGATATGGATGATGAAGGTGGAGATGAGGAGGATGAAGATAATGAGTTTCAAACCATTGAGACTGCTAATGGATGGGTTACAGTGCGCACTTCAGCAGTAGAGGAGCAATCATCTTCTTTACAGATGATCCTATTATTGACTGAAAAGTTGCAAGAATACTATTACCCTTATATCGAACAAACCATTTCCCACTTGACGAAGTTACTTGCTTCCCCTAATGAAGATATACGATCTTACTCTATTGTCATCTTACCTGAACTTATTCGATCTATTGGCAAGGCATTACCAAGCAATCGCAATCCTTTGAAAGAATTAACTTTCTTTAGTTTAGGCAAGTTGATTGATCTTTTAGAGAAAGAGTCATCGCTAGAACTAATCATGACCGCATTACAAGCAATTAAACAAATTCTCTTATTTGCATGCGCTGATTGGAGTGATGTATTATCGCATAAAGAGATTTCAGTAGTACCTGCTATTACACCAACTACTTTCAGCAATGGTATGGGTGAAGGAAGCAATGCTAATGGCTCCTCGAATAATGCCGCCACTAATGGTGTTGGAGCGAATGAGAATCTAGCTGCTCAAGGTGAAGGAAGTGAGAAAAAGCAGTGGTTGAAGTTATTAGATGATTCACAGATGCTCATTATCACAAAATCCCTGAAATCCATCTTAAGAGAGTCATTACAACGCCGAGCAGTGTTGAAAGCAGAGAAGCAACTGGAGGAACGTGAGGAACCACATCAACCAGCTCAGACAAAGGCATCTGATGATATTCATAATAAAGATACCTTTGAAGTAGAAGATGTCTTTAATGAGGAAGAGATGTTCTTTCAACAAAGTTTAGAATTACATTATAATATCTCAGAAGTTATTAATATTTTATTTCAAACTCATTCACTATCTTATCTACCAATCTATTATCAAGAATTTCATGAATTAATTATTAATTTTACCAATTTCTTTTGTTTGAGGGAAGATCAAAGATTTGCATTCTTAATGATTAGTGATGTTGTTGAGTTTGGATTAAATCCTACTTATACTTCTTCATCAACTGCTGTTCAACCGGCTGCTTCTCCTGTTCATACACCTACTGTGCCTTCGCAGCAGCAATCTGTGATTACTTCAGCACAGCAGAGAGATATGATTTTATCTTATCTCCAGCAGTTGTTCCCTATTCTTCATGCTCATTGCCAACATGCCACGAACTCTGTTAATGCTACACCTTCGTCCTCTAGCAAGAGCAAGAATAGAAGGAGAAGAGCTGGAAGCGATGAAGATGCTACTGATGATATGAATGATGATCAAAGCGGCCAACCTGACTACGAGTTATTAAGAACGATTGTTTATATCATTGGTATAATCTTCGAGCATTATTCGATCCCTGAGTTCTGTGTTTTATTAAACCAATACCTCACTCCCTCTTTACTGTCTCTACATCAAATCATGTCAATGATTTTAACTGCAGAGATGAATAATCCTCAAGATGACGCGAAGGAGAGGTCGTCAGACAATGAAGTCGTAGGAATGTGTAAGGATAATATTATATCAGCCATAGGAATGATTGCACAGAAGATCTTTAATGGTTTCCCTTTATCCCTTCTATTCCCCAATAATAACGCTTCTGCCAACAACTCGGGAAATGGTGAACATTATCTTGGAGAGAATATCATTCAAATAAAACAATTGGAGTATTTATTGAATCAATGGTTGCAATTATTACCGTTGGAGTTCGATCAGGTAAGAGTATTGATATCTTTTTGTTTACAATTTTTTAATTTTTTCTGTTTTTGTAATTAGGAGGAAAATGTGAAAGTTATGAAGCAATTATTACAATTTCTCTATGGGCATAAATCTTTTGCATATTTATTACAACATGTGGAAATGTTTCATAATGCTGTCACGATTCTAATCAAGGTAAAACATTCCCTTAATGTATCACTTGATCTGATCTCATGAATGGTATCTCTCTCTAGGAAATTGAACTAAATCGCTTGTCCAAGTCATTGATTTTCCAATTTCATGGAATTTTATTCGAAATCTTCCATAAGCATCAGTGGCAACATCAATCAATCCCACAAGATGTATTGAACGTCTCACTGCAATCTTTTTCGCCAGAGCAGCAGTTAGCTTTACAGAACATTCTCTTTGCATATCCAAATCTTGCTCAGCAGCAACAGCAACAGCAATTACAACAACAAACTAATGGTGTCAGTGAATCTCAGCAAATCGCTTATCATGATGTATCGACTCCTATTCGAATCAATCACTCAAACTCCGCTACTTCACCTGTGTTAGCGACATCGCCGTTAGCCACTGCACCTATTCATGATGTATTGATTAATATGAAGTAGATGATAATAAGTACTGTAGCACGTGACTAGTTTGTAATATTAACGAATATTTTCCGCTTTTGCCCTGTGCGACGTCAATTTTTGCAATTAGTTATTTTGATTTTTGTTGAATGAAACAATCAACACTTTATGGAGCATTGCGAGAGACATTTCTTTCCAATGACCTCCTTTGGACATCTATTTTCCATGAGGATGAAGATATTGTGATGGAAGGGGGAAATGTAGCAGGGGTTAGAGATGAAAAGAGATTTATCTTAACCCTTTTCACAATTTTGATAGTCCTTGCAGTATCAGAGCTACCTACTTCCACCAAATTCATGAAAATCATTTATATTCTGTTTTATTTTATTTTAATGAGTCTAATATGGCAATTCTTTCCTTCGATCCATTTGATGCATGTCTTATCTGTAGCAGTATTGTCTGATTATCAAGACATGAACTCCCTTCCTTTCCAAGCATTAGTCTGCTTAACAATCTATCAAAAACCAACTTTTCTCCCTCTACTCATTTCAGTGATTCTTTCTTTGATTCAAATTGATAATTGGAGGTGTCGAGGGTTTAGTCGGAGGTTGAAGGGTTGCTTTTTTCTCACATGGCTCCTCTTCTTCATTTATATACTATCAATTGGTAATACAGGCGTACAGAGTATTATTGGAAATTACTGGAAAGAGTTTGACTTTTCTAATCCAGTTGTAGAGCCTAGCTTCGGGGTGATGTGGTATTTTAGAGTATTGATGTTGCAGGATTATTATTCCTACTATACTTACCTCATCCCTTTACTCCCTATCATCTCTACTTTCTTCATATCTTCCATCTTTTGTTATGATAAAAATCATGATAGTGTTAGTCAGGTAATTGTTCTCCTTTTAAATTTCTTCTTATATCTCATCTTTTTTTTACTCTAAAAGGTCTCTCTGGTCATCCTTCTCATTGAATTCTTCTCACTGAGCCCTAACCTTTTGATAATAATCTTGCTCTTGATCAAGCTTTTAATTATTCATTCTCATATTTGTGAGAGTATTAGAGGGTTATCTCTGATTCTGTTGGATGTGGTCGTCAGCACGGCTATTAGTCCTATCATGTATGATCTGTGGGTAGTCTATGGCACTGGGAATGCTAATTACTTATTCTTCCCGGGTCTTGCTTTATGGATTAGTTTGGCTTTATTTATTACAGAATATATCATGTCGTATCAACGATATCACAGACCTGAACTCTTTCCTTCCTCCACATCATCGATCAAATGAACAGGGAATGCTCCCTCTGAAGTGAAGGGAGGAAGATACCTTCGATACGGCCTTTCTTTAAAGATTTTCCTGGTAAAGAATTTATGAGTCGATCGGGTAAGCGCTTCTACACTTATAAATCTTCTTCTAACCTGAATAATCTCAGAATCGAGACACTAACAGTGTTCTGTGGAAAGTTAACGAAAGAATAGTGATTGAAGATAACTTGTATAATCTTATTTCAATTAATTGTAGAACAAATTGAAGAAATATATTGCTACAATAGAGAAAATGCTCAAAGAGGATTCTTATGACTTAAAAATTACGCGGAAATCAAATCTAACCATCGCATTGATGTATCTTTACTCAAAGTGAAAACAATGGTTGTATTTTCATTATCTTTTGATTTTTCGATCTGCCATGTGCTTGCTTCAACATCGATTCTTTCGAAGAGTTCAGCACCTCCTTCCTCGAACAACTTACTAACCTTCCCTTGATTAGAGTTAGGGATCGTCTGACCAGACTTCAGTCTGATTTGAAGCCGATTCGACTTGATTTTAATATCGAGATCAGAAGCTTTGAGCTTTCCTGCTATCGCCACCTTCACTTCTATTTCATCTGACGTCTGATTCCAACTCAGAGCATCGTTCTCTACCTTATCTGACGAAGAAGAATCGTTCCCTACTTCTTCTACTTGATTTGAATCAATATACTGAGTGTTGCCTTGCTTCATCATGCTTTGTAAGACACCAGAGGTGGAATAAGCGCCTTTTTTACCAACATTCTTCACCTGAGCAACCTTCACCCAATCCGCATCAGAACTCAAATCAGCAAGAGTAAAATCTAATCTAACCCATGGCTTCGATTCATCATCATGAGCTTTTCCAAAGAAAACATCACCATGAATAGGATCTTTGTGGTGGCAGAGAGTAGCGATAGAGGTGGCGCGAGAGTTGATGGGCAAGTTCTTCGATTTGCCAACCTGATCACAATACATGGAGATGCTAATAAAATTAAAATCTGGAACTGGTAATAATAGACTCACAATCTCAACAGATGAAGAGATTGATTTAACCGTGGCGGTAAAATGTTCCTCCGCTAATAATCTTAACGCATCTTTCTCTAATCCACCTGCCTTTGGTGCCTCTAATTCTGCAATGGCTTGAGAGTTATCGGCAGGAACAAAGATATACTTGAAGTTTCCCTGATACAGAACTTCAGAATCAGTCATTCTTTCACAATAAATGGTTAGTGGATGATAATTCAGTATTTTTCTGGAAATGAATTCGGACTTATCAAGAGTGCACTCTCTTTATTACAGGTCCTGGATGATCTAACGGAAGTTGAGCAGTTGCAACGTCATCTAATCGAGCGCAGTCATTTTCCTTATCTTAGTCACACACAGCAGAAGAGTTAGTTCTGTTTGCTTTATCGCGGAAAACTGAACGAGGTTTACATATCACTCATAAGAATTCACTTACTACTACAAGACACACAAAGAGAGAGAAAAAATTTTCATTTTCGTTATTGACGAAGATACACATCTTATACGGACGTCTGAAGGAGGAGCGTTACTGTTGACTACTACTACCTTGCTGTCTACGACCATAGTACTATAACTTCATTGTCATCATTAGATAATAGGAGAACATCTTATTAGTATTATTATTATATATATACCATATTACAATTCATTCCATATCTGATCAAAGAGTTTAGTTCAAGTCCTACTATGTTGCTTCCTATGATACATCGCCATAGTCTTATGGCATTAGCGTTGTTGGTCTTCTCTCAGTCTTTCTCACCATTGATGAAATATCATCATTCAAGAAGAGTTTCATATAATCCATCACCTATTCCATCGAGTGGCGGTGCTTCTAGTCCTGCAAATGTTTGGAACATCATGATTCTCTTCACCTCCAAGTCCCTGTCACTCGTCGAGGAAAGCTCATCAGACCTACCCAAGTTTGATTCTGCTTTCGCTGAAGCAATTGGTAAACCCTTTAAGAGATGGACTGAAGAGAATATTGGAGAGACGAAGAAGAAGCTTCTCTCTAAGTCTCCTCTGAGAAAGGCCACTGAGAAACCACAAACCACTTCCACTGAGATGTCCAAAGACCTCACACAAACTACATCCACTGTATCAAGTGATGTGAAGAAAGTCAATGAAATCAGTCGAGTAGAGGCTAAAACAGTTGGAAAACTGCAACAACAAATAGAAACCACTGAGGTTGAAGATGATGAAGAAGAGGAAGAAGAACTAAAACTTCATCCAGAATCATTAAAATACCGTGAAGAACAATTAAATAAACAATGGAAACAAATACAACTCAAAATCCAAACTCGTCTCCAAACCCGTTCATTCATTCAACGATTAACACTCTCAAAGGAAGTAAAAGAAGTCGAGGAATATATATTAAACAAACCAACAATAACAGAGAAAGAATATAAACAACTTCTGAAGAAAGAAAATAACATTATGAAACAATTACTGCAAAGAAAGGATAATAATAACGAGAAGAAGAAACCACTGCAAGAGTTAATTGATTTATTCCCTGAAGTAAAATCTCTTATACCAAAATATGCTAAGAAGGAAGATGGGGGACTTGTTCTCTGCACATCTGATGAAGATTGTCCATTCCCTCTCACCTGTTGTCCTGGTTTTAGACAGTCAGGTGAGAGGTTCTGCTGCTCTGGCTGGGGAGAGAGAGTGATGACACCGGCTTATGTTATGAATCCACTGCTCTCATCAGACCAACCAACTGGTGCAAAAGACTCTGGATATCAGATAACACCATCACAAGGATCGTGTCCTCACCGTTAGGTCTCTCTGTCTATTGGAGTTGTACATAGAAGCGTTGAAGAGATTATTGTAAATACTGCACATCCCTCCTTCCCTTTCCTGCCCTTAATTAGAGTCCTAACATCTGTCAGAGCACTGCAAGTGAGATAAAACTATGATGTTTCTATGTAGACTGCATTCAAAAGAAGAAAGAAGAATGAAAGAAAGAAATCGAACATTTTTGAAATCATTAAAACCATCTGATCACCCGAATAATCATCGAAGTTTTGTCTCATAATATGCTTTAGAAGTCATTGCTCTTAGCCGTGGAGGAATAGTTAATCATACTTATAGTGCATTGCATTCATACCAATACCCCCCTTATATGCCTAACAGGTGAGGCATAGTCTTCCGATCAAACACTATCGAAATACTCAATCAATCCCATAGTTTACGATGCAATGTAATATAATTTAAATTAAGTTACAAATAATAAAAACCAACCTAATAGATAACACATGCTGTGTTATCATATGATACTATACAACTATACACACATAATACATACTTATATTACTATATACTCCTCTCATATGTACTGCACAGTACATTATAGGTGACGTCATCAATCAATGCAACTAACTCTTATCTAATCTCTTTCTCATGATCTTAGAAGGCGAAGAATTGGGAGATGGCGTCATTCCAACCTTCCTCTGAACTTGAGAAGGTCTTGAAGGAGGTGTTGAAGCAGCTCTGTTGTTATTATTATTCCCAGCCAGCGACTTCCTCCCTACCATAGAAGCTCTCATCGAGGGAGAAGACGCCACATAGTTCCCATCAGAGTAAGTTCTCTTCCTTGCTAATGAGAAGCGCATCGAAGGAGAAGAATTTCGATGATACTCATCACCTGACACAGGTCGATTGAGAGTGAAACGAGTCGTTCGAGCACTAGAAAACGATCTCGCAGTAGGCATCGAAGAATGAATTGAATAAATTGAATCACGATTAGACTCACGATCACGTGATGTAGCACGTGTTCTTTGTGGTGTATTATGAGTATGCATCATCGCCATCTGATTTAAATGTTCTTGAACATTCTTCATCTGTTGGAAAAGTCCTTGAAACTGTCCTGCTAATTGACTATCAAAGGAATACATCTTCTCTTCCATCTTCTCATGAATGATCTGTTGTTCTCGAATATCATCATATAATGTATTGACAACATTCAATACATCTTCTGCTGTCTTCTTCTTGGTTCGGATGGTTGAATACAGATGAACTTCTTTACTATCATCCTTTGCAACACGTGTTATCTTAATAGGTGTTTGAGAGAGTACAAAGATCTTATCACATGAGAATAATTCAGTATCCTTCGGAGGATTCGTGAAGACATAAGGCATTACATTTGCTTTAGGACCTGACTTCGTAGTACTAAATACACCACGTAATATCCCTAATGGAATTTGCTTCCTCTTCGCTAACAATGAATACAATGCACCATATGTTCGACTAACCAACCCATCAGGTAATGGTATCTGATATAATGATGATCCTATCAATCCTTTCATTGCTTTAGACGTTGTTCCTGTATTATTCTTATAATATTGATTCGTTGCCTTCTCAATTTCTCTCTTTTCTATGCCACCAACTAATAGATTTAATATCTCAATGATCTTTGTATTATAGAAGGCCTGACATACTAATGTATCTAATAGACTCGTCGCAAATAATGAACCTGCTGCGAACTGTGGTGTAAATTTATAATCCACTTCAGTGGAGTTTAGACCTGTCTCAGGGTCAAGGTAACTGACATTTGTATGACGTACGATCTCTACCACGATATGACAGGTTTCATTCATACGTCGTACTGCTTGATAACAGAAGATTGCATCAGCATCATCTAATGCATTAAGACTCACAGAACTTGCTGAGGTGGATGCATGATGAGCTAATGCTTGATTCGTTGTTGCTGATGCATTTGCTAGTAATACGACTTGTTTTGCTTTAAAGATACCACATCGTCTTATGTCAGCATCTTCTAGACCTGAACCACGTACAATCCATATCGATTCAAAGATTCCTATCCTCTGCCAGACACGTAACGGGAAATCTCTCGGATAGAGAATGACAATGGGCTTTAATATACCTAATGACTTCGCTCGTAATGGTCGAATCAAATCATATAGATTGCTTAATGCCTTTCCTATGATAATAATATGACCTTCAATGAATGGCATTTCTTCCATGATAGATGTCTTAATATAAGCATCATTTAACTCGAAGGATGTCCCACTATTACTATTACTCTCTCGAATGAAGTAATGTTCACGTAAGAGATGATCTTCTAATCGTTGCATCTCTTCTTGAATGGTTTCAGTGGTTTTCTTTTGTTCATATCGTTTTAATAACCATTGCCATGGTTGTTGTATTCGAAACATTGTATTCCGACCACGTGCTTTCCCTTTATTCTTATTATGTGGTGAATTCAGCTTCTTTAATGATGCTTGATAGAAGTCTTTTGCACTTCCTTTAATCTGTAATGGTGGATTAAACGAACCACCTTCCTCATCAGAGACAGTGCTTCCTTCACTTCCTTTATTAATATTGTTCTGCTGTTGTAAGGTTGATTGAGCATGCAGTAGATTACTATTCGAAGCACTGGACACTAAACTCATTGCATTCGTTAGAAGAGATAATTGAGAGAAGGAAACACCTGACGTAAAGATTGGATCTTGATTAGCTAATTTATTAAAGGTTAAATCAGATTGTGCTTTATTCTTTGCAATCACGAAGCCTAATATCCGATAATCATTGTTGGATGGTATCATGAAGTCAGCTGGGTTTAATAATAGGACAGGTTGAGATTTATCTTTCCTTAATTCTTCTATCTCCAGACCAAAGAGAATGACACCTAGCTTCTGATAGAGTATCTCGGAGAGAGCTACAAAGGCAGTGCCTTCAAAGGATGATGATAGTTCTGTGGTGTATATCTCCCAACCACATCCTCGTTGATATTCTCCGATCCAGTCAGAGTTATGTTCATCTTCTTCTAATGTTTCAATACCTTCGATTGGTTTGATGTTACTGTTGGTCGATGGAGCGACCTCATCAGAGAAAGATGTTAGAAGATTCATGATCAAAGTATTCGCACCCTATAATAGTCATCATATGATTAGTATCAGGCAGATATCATGAGACAAAGACAGTTTCTTACCGGGAAGATGACAGCCTTAGCAATAACACCCATCTTAATCTCATTTAAACAAATCACTAAATCCTTTTCCACACTATTATGATGATACGAACCAGATGATGATTGACCGTTATTCATATTACCATTACTATTATTACCATTATTATTATTGTTGTTGTTATTATTATTCATCAGTGTTTCTAGTCTTAATTTCTCATGTAATGAATTTCTTTCTAATGATACGAGATGTCTCTTATTCTCTGGTCTGATTAACTGAATACAGAAATAAGGTTGATGGAAGGAATGATTGGAATATAAACGAATAAACTTCTGTATAGAGAACTGTTGTAAGATTGTCTTCGCATCTTCTTCATCGGGGTTTGATGAGAATTTATTCGTCATAATAAAGATTGCTCGTGCCGTATGAGCGAAAGCCCTTTGAAGGTCCTTATCTGATAGGGGTGATCCTTCTAGATAGGTTAATGATAATTGGAAGTTAGGATTGTGTAATATCTGCAACATTTCATAGTTTGGTGTGAATGGTTGGAGGATGACGCAGTGTAGTCCTCGTATCTCATGGTCTTCGTGGAATAACTCCTCGAAGAACTCTTGCAATGCGGAGGATGATAGATGACCGCAGATTAAGACGTGTTGGCTGTTGGACTTGGGGACGTAGTGTATGCGAGCATAGATGGATTGCATATTCATCATTTCGATGAGTTCGTTGGTCATGCGTGGCACATAGATGATGGCAGTGATAATGAAGGCCATCGCAGCGACACGACCAATGTCTGTCTTTGGGGTGACGTCACCATATCCTACTGTAGCAATTGTCACAGTGGTGTAGTAGATCCAGGTATGGAAGGCATAGCTTTGCGAGTATTCGAGGAAGTTCATGATGGCAGAGTCTGACAGATGAGACACATGACGTTAGAAGGAATAAATAAGAAGGATAGGAGGGAAATACTTACTGAAAAGAATTAAAGTGATGACAGTTGAAATAATATTAGCTAAGAATCGTTGTACTTCATCATCAATGACTTCAAATCTCTCTCTCACTCGTAATGCTCGTAATATCCTCACAGTCTGCAGAGCACAGAGAATGAAGTTTACAATCTGATGAGACGAATAATCCAACGTATTCTCTGCAAAATCCGAACAAACAACATTATACGTCATAAAGATCGGGACTACAGTGAGTATATCGATGATGGAGTTCATGCTAATCAGATATAAACGACGATGATCAGCAAGAAACAAATGAAAGAACCAATCAAAAGAAAAGATAATACCACCATAAAATTCAATCATTTCAAGTATGTTTAATATCACCTTTTGTCGTGGTTTACTATAATGGAGATAAGTACTATAGATATATTCAAAACATGTTAATATATTTAATAATAACATAAAATTACGATAAATCATACCAATATAAGAATGAATTAATAATGATTTAATAAATAAACGTATATTTTCTATAATATTTTTATCATGATCATCATCATTAAATCGTTCAATACTATCAGCTAATTTCTTTAGACGAGGATTATCCATATTTGAACTTGCACGAGAGATGTTACCATTAGAGGCCATTCTTTTCTCTGCCATTAATGATGTGAGATTTCTTTGCATCATGGTTGAAAACGCCTTTTCCCTTGGTTCTTGGGTCAGTAGTGCGAAGAGATAGAGAAAGACAAGGGGTTGAAAGTTGTTGTCGAACTTTGATTCTCAAATCACTATCGCTCGATAAAGGCGACGGCAGTTATACTGCCTTCGATATAGAAGTAAAGAGAGTGAAGTTACGGTAGAGAAAAGACGGAAATCCGTTCTGATTGTTCTGATCACACAAGTGAAGAGGTATGGTGAACTTAAATAACGTTACGAATCTTGTCGGAGTCTTGACTCTACTATGTGATGATGATGCAAACACTGTACAAAAGGCAGAGAAAACTCTCAAACCTTTCCTCAAGACTAGTGCGAGTGCAGTCCCTCTAATGCAAGTATTGGTGGGAGGAAGCGACGATGCGGTGAGAGAAAAGGCTGCGACTCTCTTGAAGAAAAGAATCGGCGCATTTTATCCAAGTTACACACGTGAACAACAAAATCAGCTCAAAGCGCAATTGTTATCGCAGCTACTATCAGAACAAAGCAAGGCAGTTGCTAATGCAGTTTGTGGCGTTGTTGGTTCAGTTGCAGGAGCGATTTATTCCAATCACCAACAATGGCATGAGTTGTTCGAATTCATCTTCCAGCTTATTGCTCAAGATCCTGATGAAAAGCACCGAGTTCTTGCTTTCTCTCTCCTTGCTGTGGTAAGTGAATTCATTAATATTCCCTCATCATTATTATCATACTCAATCGATTGTTAGCTGTTTTTATCCATTCCAGAGGAAGGATTTCTTCGAGACATTTATGTCTTTGGGAGAATGTTCAATGCAGGATTGAAGGACGTCGCTGCTATTGTTAGAAAAGCAAGTCTGAACACTCTTCTCGTTGCAATCTCTACACTAGGAGAAGCACCAGAAATCATGTCTTTCAGTGATCTATTCGTTCCAATATTTAATATCCTACATACTGCCATGAAAGAGGAAGATGAAGATATTCTTGTGTCTGGTTTTTTGTTATTTCGTACTTGCTGTGAACTCGAACAACCTCTCATCAATGATCACCTCGAACCAGCAGCAAACTTCACATTAGTTGTTTTATTGCAGACAGATATCGAAGGTGTTAAAGATGCTGCTGGAGCAGCTTTCCTTGATATCGTTCGATTTCGACCAAAGGTGTTCGCGAAGAAGAAACTAGTTGGTCCAGTAATCTCAATGTTTGTGGATCGTATTGAGAAGGAGGAGAGCAGTGTTAATGCTCATTACTTTAAGGTTAAAGTAACCGATACGAATGAGAATGAAAGAGAAGAAGAAGATCAAGATAATAATGATGGCGATGATGATGATGAAGCGAATAAAGTCTCTGAAGTTCAAAAATTAACACAAAACACCATCGACTTAATGTCAACTTATATTCCATCAAAGCATTTCCTCCCAGCTGTTTCATCATTGATTATGAATACCATCAACTCCTCAGATCCTTTAAAACGCAAAGCCAGTTGTGTGGTCTTAGGTAATGTTGTAGAAGGATGTAGTGAACAGCTCAGACAGCAGTTAGATACCTTACTAGGCAAGCTATATCCCTTGCTCGATGATGAAAGCATTTTTGTTCGCGACGCAGCAGTGTTTGCATTAGGGAGATTTATTCGTCATTGTCAACCAGAAATCTTTATGCATTCTGAT
>VKHI01000051.1:64121-86086 GCA_015145745.1 Poterioochromonas sp. DS
TTGTTCGCGACGCAGCAGTGTTTGCATTAGGGAGATTTATTCGTCATTGTCAACCAGAAATCTTTATGCATTCTGATCAGATATTCCCAATCCTTTTAAAAGGTTTAGAAGATCCTCATCTTGTCATTCTTGGTGGAATTCTCTTTGATCTTGAACTATACTGTGAATCAGTTCCTCCTCAACATCTTATTCCTTATTTAGAACCACTGATCGAGCGATTTGATGTTTTATTTTCAAAAGGATTTAAAAACCTTCGAATTAAAGAAGTTGCTATTGGAGCACTCTCTGAACTTCTCGGTAATGTGAAAGATGCATTTGAGCCATATGTCGAAAGAACGATGAGTTTAATGATTCCTTTATTATCTACCAGTAATTCAGAGGAGTATGGCATTCGTGGAAGTGCTTTAAATTGTATCGGAACAATCATCTTAGCCTTTGGTGATGAGAAAATCTCTGAATCTCACTATGAAGCAGCGGTGAAGTCAGCCATGGAGAATTTCGAATTAGACAATGCTCAACTTAAAGGTCATAGCTTCATCTTTGTTGCAAATGCGCTGAAAACTGTCGGAAAGAAGTTCGTACCTCACATCCCACAGCTTATTCAATACATTACTGCGACTATCAAGGAGGATGAATTCTTGAGAGTAGATGGTCATAATGGAGCAGAACCAGAAGCTGAAAGCGATGACAACATTGATGAAGAAGGAAATTGGGAAGAGGAAGAAGATGATGAGCGGAAGACTCGTTTTCGTAGTGATTTAGTTGATCAAAAGATTGCAGCGATTACTGCATTAGGATCAATTTCTGAGGAGACACGATCTTTCTTCCTTCCTTATCTCTATCCTTGCTTCAACCTATTAGCTGATCGTGAGCACGGTGCATTATACTCTAATCATGCAGATATTCGTGCTGAAGCGATTAAATCATTAAGTTTATTTGTAGATGCTGTTATTGAGGGGATCGAAACACCTTCAGAACAAGGTGGAAAGCTTCATCTCCCACCTGATGTCTCTCACTTAACTGAGGCGATATTCAGAGAATGCTTTTCGTTGATATCACAAGATGAGTTCGAAGAACCTGTTTCCAATGCTTTCGAAGCTATTGATTTAATCTTACAAACATTAGGAATCGCTGCTTTAGAGATCCCTGTCGCTGGAACTGCAAATCAGGTCACAATAAAAGATGTGATTTTATCACATATATCAATTTATCTCTCAGAGCAAGCACCATGTCAATTGAGAGCAGCAGCTGATAATGCCGAAGGAGAAGAAGAAGAAGAAGATGGCGATGATCATACTGATCTAATGGATTCCGTCGCATCAGTGATCGGTTCTTTAGCTCGTCTCTTAGGGAAAGACTTTGTTGCTTCATTTGATCAACTTCATTCAAAATTAATGAAGTTTACTAAACCTTCCAGACCTTACTTAGATCGTAATATGGCATTATCTTGTTATGTTGATGTTTTTGAACAGATTGGTCCATTATCAGTGAAATATGCTGAACCATTATTACCTGTCATCAAACTATCTTTAACACATTCTGCACCTTATTTACGTCATAATGCAGCTTATTGTGTAGGATTATTAATTGAGAATAGTGGTGATGTCCTTGTTCCTCATTACATAGATATATTACAATGGTTATATCCTGTCTGTGTTCGTGGTAAGAATGAGGTAGAAGAAAGTATTGGTTCATCAGATGTTGATAATGCTCTGTCAGCTGTTGCGAAGATGATTCTTGTTGCACCAGAGAAAGTTCCTATACCTCAAGTCCTCCCAGTGTTATTTAGTGCCTTGCCTCTGAATGATTCTCATGAAAGCTTGCCAGTCTTCAAAGCGATCTTCAAGCTTCTTGAGATGAATGATACCACGATACTGAGCATGATATCAGAGGTGGTGAAGGCGTTGGGTGATAACTTTCATCCAGAGAGTGAAGTCCCCGAGGAGACTAAAACGATAGCTGCAGAAGCGTTGAAGTTATTAAGAGGGAATGAACAACACACTGGTGTTGTAAACTCTTACATAGCATCTATAAGTGACGAAGAGCAGCGAGAAGCATTGGAAAAAAGTTTGCAATGATTGGAGATATGATGGGAAATGACTACTTTTTCTATATTGCGAAATATTATAATAATAATAAGATAAAAGTAGTTTCAGTAGAGTAGGAATTATGGTAGGATTAGTGAGAAGTAAAGATAATATAAATTATCAGACAAATTGACTGACAATGAATGGTCTATCTTACCATCATCGAATTTTAAGAATGATTCATTTTGAAGAATAAAAGATACAAAAGATACCCTTGTCTTTCTTGGAAAAGAACTGAAAAAGGAGTGAGGAAGTCATATTATTTCCCATCATTTCATTTATTGTTCTTTCTTTAATATTAATATTATTACTATTCGAATGAGAATCGTTTTAACTCCTAACAAGGAAAACAAACAAACAAAAAGCAAAAGAAAGAAAAGAAAGATTGCCTATTCTCCTTGAAAAAAGTTTGTTTTAAATATCGTAGATAATAATAATAGTACATCTGTTGTCACAGTCAACTTCTTCCTCTATTTCTCTCTTAATTCTGTGAGTTAATTTGATTTGTTAATGTTAAAGTTTGTAAAGAAGTTGCAATATGTTCATTTAAATGTTGACTATATTTGGCTAATTGTGCAACCATTAATAAATGATCGTTTCTAGCAGGTGGTTCAGGTAATGGTTTTAATTCATCTAATCGTGTTGATTGTTCAAATTCACCATTATCACGTGCTTCACGATTTTCTTGTAAACGTTTGGCTAACCAACGTAATTGTTCTTGTCTAGCCTTCGATGTATTACGTACGTATTGTTGAAATTTCGTCTGTTCATTAATTAAATCATTAGTCCATGTATTCATTAATTCTGTATGTTTTTCCATAATCATTTCTTGATTTGTCATAATTAAAGGTGTAAAATCATTATCTAATTCATTTGCATGACTATCTTGTAATGTATGTAAAAAAGCTGAAATATGTCCAGTATTACGTATTTTTAATGGTAATTCTTCTAATATATCATTAGGATTAATATATTTATTTAATTTATTTAATTTTAATTTCATAAAATTTTCAGATAAACGGAATGCACGTAATATAATTTCACCTTTGTTGGATAAGAAAGGATCATACATAATGACTATGGAGTTCTCTGAGAGTTCTTCGGATGATTGATAGGAGTGTTGATAGTTGACAACATCATTGGTACAGACTGTACCCATATACATACTTTGATACCAACCAACACAATTATTATCAATATTTACATCACGTAACATTTTCATCATTTCAATTTGATATTCACCACCATCTAAATCATCGATATCACCACTATTATTGTTATTATCGTTATTACCACTCTCGTTATTGGATGACTTTGGTTGTGGGAAAGCAAAAGAATAGGTGACTTCAAGGGTTTTACCAATATCTAAACCTAGTAAGGATCCTGCAACCATGGTTGGTGCATTTTCATTACAATGCTTAATGATACGTAAAGCAGCCAAACCATCAATTACAACCTCCTGAATCAAAGGAGTAGGTTCCAAGGCAGTCTCTGCTGAGTAAGGATCGGAGGAATATCGCGCCATTGTGGATGCTTTGTGCTTGATTTCAAGTGCGAAAGTAATGGGACTTGACTGAGCTTTGTGTGGTGCAAGTAAACATTTCGAATTTTCGGAAAATCGAAAGATCAAGAGTTTCTTTATTTTACATCATATCTCGTGATGAGCAGAGGCTATTTGATATGAATTATAAACATTACTTGAGTCAGAAGGAGTATTATTTTACTTCTCTTCTTTGAACTTTGGAAATAAAACAGAAGGAGTACCTATAGGCGTGCCAGCAGGTACTTCTTGATCAATAGATTCAAGTGTTGTGAACTCCTTTGATGCACCTAATTGATCTAAGAGTTTTCTTGATGAATCAGGGATAACTGGTTCAAAATAAATCCCAATAATTCTTAATACTTCATATAATACAGCTAATACTGTTGCCATTCTTTCTTTATCAGTCTTTGCGAGTTTCCATGGTTCTTGTATATTAATATAACGATTCGCGTCTCTCGCAATCTCAATCGTTATATCACATATTCCTTTCACATTTAAATTTTCTAAATTTTTGGCAATTAAAGCTTTTGCATTTCTTGCATCTTGTAATATCTTTTCATCTTCTGGTGTTAGAATTCCTTTAACTGGTACTTGTCCATTAAAACTCTTTTTAATCAATGTTAAAACTCTTTGTAAAAGATTTCCCAAATCATTTGCTAATTCATTTACTTTTTTATTAAAACTAAAATCAGAAAAATCTCCATCATTTCCAAGATTAATCTCGGAAGCAAGGAAATATCTCACATTATCTGCACCATATTTATCCACTAAAGCAAATGGTTCAACGACATTTCCAACTGATTTTGACATTTTCTCTCCATCTCGAGTCCACCATCCGTGAGCAAAGATTTTCTACAAATCCATAGTTAAATCATCACCGAAACTGAAAAAGAAATTGAGGGGTTTTTACCTTAGGAGGTTCTAAGCCCGCTGCCATTAAGAAGGCGGGCCAAAAGACAGCATGAAATCTTAGAATATCTTTCCCAACAACATGAACATTAGCAGGCCAGAATTTTTTAAACTCTACCGAGTCAGTATTCGGATATCCTAATGCGGTTATATAATTAGTTAAAGCATCTAACCAAACATAGATAACATGTGTATCATTGTTTGGAACAGGAATTCCCCAATGAAACGATGTTCTTGAGATAGAAAGATCCTTTAATCCTCCTTCTTGCCGAACAAAGTTAATTACTTCGTTTCTTCGTGTGTTTGGTCCGATGAAGTCAGGATTCGCCTCATAGAATGCTAATAGTTTATCTGTCCATTGTGAGAGACGGAAAAAATAGCTTTCTTCTTTCACCCATTCTACATCAGCTCCTGTTGGTGCTTTACCATCGATTAATTCACTTTCTGAATAGAAAGTTTCATCACGGACAGAATACCAACCTTCATAAGATCCTAGATAAATTTCACCATTTTCCTCTAAACGTTTCCATAACGCTGTGACAGAATCATAATGTCTTTTTTCTGTTGTTCGAAAGAAAACATCATTTTGACAATTTAAACGTTGAACTAAATTCTTAAATCTTTCAGATACTTCATCTGCGAATGCTAGAGGAGTTTTATTCGCTTTAAATGCACTTTGCTCGACCTTTTGACCATGTTCATCAGTACCAGTGAGAAAGAGAACATCTTTTCCGAATTTCTTCTCGTATCTACTGATGATATCAGAGACAACTGAGGTATAGGCGTGGCCTAGATGAGGATCTCCGTTGACGTAATAGATTGGTGTTGTGATATAAAACCCTGATTTTGATGTTGACATTCGTAAAACTTGACTCTGAAACTTCTGATACCTATTTTTCTCGATGTTAAAAGCATGCTTTAATCGAGGAATACTTCCTCCGAGGTGTCTTATTTGGAACTGCATGGAATAGCTGATACAAACAACTAAAACTAATGCTGTGAGAGGAACCATCAGCAAAAGAAATATCAATCTACCAATTAGCCACTGACGAAACACAAATAGAAAATTGATAACTTGCCTTCCAACACACTAATTCGACCCAAGCTGAAGCTTTCTTCCTTTGACTGCAACTCACTGATGTAAGAGACTCAAATTACTCAATTGCTTTAATTGGAGAGACTCTTGATAGTGAAGATATGTGAAAGTGGAAGAATTAATAAGTTCTATTGGAGTGTTTTTAGTTGTAAAGTTACAACAATTATTTTATTCCGTGATTAGTACAAAATTATCGGAACATTTAAGATGAGTAGTACAAGGGGAGATATTTAAATACTACGATATTTGGGGTTGGATTGACTATTAAACAAGTGTTTTCTAACATTTAAAGGTTCAAGGTCTTTGGAACTTCCCAGGTGAAGTCAGGATCTGTGCGACCGAAGTGACCGTAGGCAGCGGTCTTCTTTAAGATTGGGCGACGTAAGTTCAAGTCACGGATGATAGCTCCTGGTCTTAAGTCGAAGTTGTTCTTGACGATCTCAGTGATCTGAGCATCAGTCTTCTGGGATCTGGTTAAACCGGTACCATAGGTATCGACGAAGATAGATAATGGATGTCTAACACCGATGGCATAAGATAATTGGACAAGAGCTCTGTGAGCCAAACCAGCAGCGACGATGGACTTGGCGACCCATCTGGCAGCGTAGGCAGCAGAGCGGTCGACCTTGGTGGTATCCTTTCCGGAGAAAGCTCCACCACCGTGGGCACCCCAACCACCATAGGTATCAATGATGATCTTTCTGCCGGTTAAACCAGCATCACCGTGAGGACCACCGATGACGAAGCGGCCAGAAGGATTTAAGTGGTAGATGGTCTTCTCGTCAAGGTATTCAGCAGGGACAACTGGCTTGATGACGTGCTCAAGTAATTGAGCGCGGATGTCCTCGTTGGTGATGTCCTCAGAGTGTTGGGTGGAGATGACGATGGTGTGAACACGGACTGGGATTGGGCGACCGTTCTCCAATCTGTACTCGCAGGTGACCTGGGTCTTACCGTCAGGTCTGACCCATGGGCAGACACCATTCTTGCGGACCTCAGTCAACTTAGCACCCAAGGAGGTAGCAAGTTGGTGAGTTAATGGCATAAGGGATTCAGTCTCATCAGAGGCATATCCAAACATAATACCCTGGTCACCAGCTCCGATATCCTCAAGCTTGGTGGCATCGACGGATTGGGCGATATCAGGGGATTGCTCCTCAATGGCAACAATGACGTTGCAAGTGCGGTAGTCCAAACCCTTGTTGACATCATCGTATCCGATGTCCTTAAGAGCCTCACGGATGACTTGCTCGTAGTTGACACTGGCAGAGGTGGTGATCTCACCGAAGATCATGACCATACCAGTCTTGGTGCAGGTCTCGCAAGCAACACGGGAAGCAGGATCTTCACGGACGCATGCATCTAAGACAGCATCGGAGACTTGATCACAGATCTTGTCTGTTAGGAACAAAAGATATCATAAGATTTCATGCACTCATACAAAAATTTATAAATTTTTACTTACCAGGGTGTCCTTCGTTGACAGACTCAGAGGTAAACAAGAAAGTTTCAGACATTGTATATAATTTAGGAGGAAGTTAAGGGTGTACTAATCACGTGCAAAGTAATTAATTGTGCTTGTTTGTTGTGCTAGCTGTTTGGATAAGGAGCGATGACTGTCGAGTGGATGGTGGATACGTGTTGTCAAAAAAGATTCGCAGAAAATTTCGATTTTCGGGTTTTCGAAACGAGGAGTTTTAGAAAAAGATCAGTTTTAGTAAAATCGAGTTTTGGAAGAAGAGAGGAGGGTTTTTTGTTTTCTATTATTGAGTTGGTGACAGATGTTACCTCCCTTGCTTGTTATTCTAGGTTTATGGCTTCTTCTGCAAAACGAAGCTTCTTATAGAGGTGCTATAGTGCTGGTTGATGCTGCTCCGAGCCAGCGACTTCCAGGCTTGGTCACACCTACTTTATTTTCGTTTCTTTCCTTTGGTCGAAGGAAGCGCGATCAAGAAGAAAAGCAAGTTTTGCAAGGCATTTTAGCAGATTATGAATTGCAAGTGAGAGAACTACAAATTTTGATATTTGGTTTGAAAACTGAGAATGGTCGCTTGCTGAACCAATTGGAAGGATCGAAGCAAACAATCCAAACACTGAGAAAAGAGAAAGCCGCAATTCAACAGTCACTAAAGCATGATATCAATTCTATCAAAGCTGAATATGAAAAAGAAAAGACTGAAATAAAAGCTGAGCAACAACGCCGAACGCAAGAGTTAGTAGAGAAGGAGAAAAGATTAATAAAAGAATCTTTAGAAAAAGAGAAACAAGCTGCAATAGATGAACTCAAGATCACTCATAAAATTGAGATAGATTCAAAAATAGAAGAAATTAATGTTTTAAAATCGAAATACCAACAGTCTACAGCAACAATTGAAGATTTGAAGAGAGAATGCTTCGAGAAATCAAATCAGTTAAATAAGCTTCACTCGGAGAGTGAAAAACGTGAATCTGACTATGTGAAGGTGAGAGATTTTATTTGATCCTATTTCATCTCATATGTTAATTTTCTTTGTTCCTTTTTCTGTTCTTTCTCCTCTGTCTCTCTACAGTCGGTTGAAGAGTTAAGACAACAACTTAGAGCTCGCTCATTGGAAAGTAAGCAACCAATACCTACCTCCAAGATCTCCCAAAGTAATTCTCCCTCATCTCCCTCTTCAACTATACTCCCTACTTCTTCTAAAATACTGAAGGAGAAACCAACACTCCCAGCTACTAAGACACAGACAGTCTCTCCTTCTGATTCAAAGAAAGAGAAGGAAAGTGTTGTCACGAGGCGCTCAAAGAAAAAGACAACAAGTACGGTATCCAGTAAGAATGATAGTGCTAATGCATCGAGTATGAAATCCTTTGTCACAAATACTCCTTCTAAATCTGGAAGAAGAAGATAGTAGTAGTATCGTAAATATTAGAGGATCTTTGTTCTATGTTGTAAATATTGATATAAAAGAGGACTTTTTACTTTCATTTGCTAAAATACTAATGATATATACCCAACACTCCTCCAACAAAAATATCCGATGGTTTCATCCAATATCCGATAAAATTCTCGTTCATGTTGGTGCCTGTGTCAAAATTTTTCCTTTGTTTGAATGTCGTCGATTGACGATGTGACAGATATTTCATTTCTTTTGGTTTCTTTTTCATTAAAGTTTAATCAATTAAAGTCATAACCAAATAAACAACGAGAATATTATCAATATTATCGTCGTTTAGAAGGCGAGAATGAATAGGTAACAGGTGATTTATTTTTGGATAATTTTTCTTGGTGAATGGAATAACGTATGCGTGGAGACTTGGCACGATCTTTAGATGGGGAGGAGGATCTGCCATAACTGCTAACGGAGGCATTCATTGTGGCTGTATTATTATTCACATTATACAGGGATTGAAAGGAATTTGTGAGAGGATTTGGTTCATCATTATCAAAAAAATTCCTTCCCGTGTTCATATTAAGTCCTCCACCGACTGTTCTTCTTCCACTGTTAGTCACACTTCCGCTTAAGGTTGAGGCAGGTGACACTGGTCTTCTGCCATGAAGAGAATCTGAAGGAGCGAAGGTAGATGAAAGAGTATTTACCCTTGCATTAGCCTTTTGAATTGCTTTGGGAGATAACTTTCGACTCGCTGAGTAAGTCGGAGACATATGTCGAGGTAGAGTAGTCGGTGAGACGGATCTTACACCACCTGTTCCTCTCCCACCACTGCTAGCTACAGTTCCTGACCCCAAGGAACCAGTATTGTTACTAATCCCAATCTGATTAATACCTTGATCCATTTGATGAACTAAATTTTTCGCTTTACTTGAAGTATCTTGACATTTTTCAATAACTTTTAGAAATGATGTTAAAGCTGTAGTAAGGTGTTCTTTCTTACTTCCACCTTCAGTAGAATTGGTAGGTCTATTTAAGGCACCAGTGAAGGTATGTTGATGTAAATAACTGGTATTAGAGTTTAACAACTCTTCTGCTAGAGCAGGATCACGATTTGTTAGAGTTTCGTCGTATGGATCATGAGCTCGCGTCAGGTACATGGAATCAAGTTGTTTCACTCGATTGATGAACTCGGTCGCCTTTTCAATTGGATTTTTTCTTGCTGCGAGCGGATGAGATGGAGAATCTGGGGAAGGTGAAGGAGGACCTTGATTACCACTAATCTGGCGGCCATAAATAAAATGAATAGGCCCTGATGGAGCATTGCTTGGAGGTTTAGAAGTTACAGCTGCCGAAGGAGTAGTTGATGCAGAGAAAGGTATGATATTATTGGAGTTGTCAAAGTTGTAGTCATCAAGCTGTTCTTGCTGAAATGTTCCACCAAAGATCTTCCCCATTGGCGAACTATTGCTGTAGAACCCTGAATTTGATGGCAAGGACATATCACCACTCGCCGATTCAAGAGTCATTTGCTGATCTCCTTCACTGGCTTTGTTTCCAAGATATAAACTTGCCTTTCTTTGTTTCATCTGAGCTGCAGTGTTATTGTCCAAAGGTATAAGACTATTCTTTCGCCCAACAACTAAACCAGAAATTTTACTATTACCTGCTGAAGCACCATTTGCTGGATGAGACGGTACCGGTGGAGGTGCGACAGTGGTTTGTAACGCTTTCGTATTATTCCCAGGTTCGGTCGGTGCTATATTCTCGGTCTTCCCTCGATTAAATTGAGTTAGCGCCTCGTAAGATGATGTTCGCCGCACATGCCCTCCAGAAGTTTTCTGAGCAGTTTTAGGTTTTTCTGAAACCGAAGAAGTCACGGTTAAAGGAGGAGACAGAGGTGGAGCCGGGGCTGATGTTACAGGATCTGCTGCAGTGGAAGCGAGATCTTCTGTCGTCATTGGTTCGTCTAACTGATTGAACAAACGTGCCGAAAGAGAGACAGCAGGTTTCAACGAAGGAGCTTTAGGTTTGCTTTCAATAACTTCTGTTTCTGTCTTTTGAACTTCTGGAGCTGGTAGAGTAAAAGATTCTTTTGGTGTAAGTGAAATCGCCGGGACGTTCGGAGGTTCTTCTGATGAGACACTTTTCTTTCTTATCTCAGCCAGAAAATCGCCTTTCATTGCAGTCAGTGGTTTCTTTTCTACTTTTGGAGCAACTGACTTTCTGACTTCCTCAGCTTTGTTTACTTCTTTCGCAGTTCCTTCAGCGCGATCAGAGCCACTGGACATCGATCGATCTGGCTTTGATCCTTTCATTACCGGCGCATTACTGGGAGGAAGGGAAGGCGATGAGAGAGGCGCGGAAGAATTTCTTTGGGAATTGGAAGTGCTATTCCCCTTTGAAGGAGGCGGAGTTACTTCTGAGGAAGTGTTCGTCGCGGTAGACGTTGTTTCTTGTCGAAGCAGTGATAACCGTCTCTTCATTTCCTTCGGCGCGAGAGAATGACTGTTACGACGATAAAATTCATAAATGTCTTCAGTTGAAGGTGGTAAAGGTTGTTGCGGTGCAGTAGTCGAGGTGGGGTTATCATTTAAAATCTCTTGCAAAAGTTGGAGAAGTTTTAACTGACTTTGCCTCCTTGATGCTTCATTTTGTTCAAAAGCTAGAAAAGGATTATCTGAGGTTGGAGGATTTTCATTGGTTTTCTTAATCGATGATCTCAGTTCTTTCTCTGGTTCTTCCTCGAGATCACAGTAAAGATAGAGGAAGACAAGTTGTTTTTTAATATTCTCGACTTGATGAAAGAAACTTTCGATATTTTGACGAAAATTTTTCACCTCTTCTTTCTTCTTTATTTTCTCTTCCGCATTAATTCCTCGCGGAGAAGCTTCTACAATATAAAGGTTCTCTACCAATTCTAAATTCTCATGTAAGTCTGATTCAATTATATGAAACTGTCTTCCTAATGTATTAATAACATGTTGTAAAATATCCTCTCTTCGATCAAAGTAAACTGATGGGGCATGGGTATTTGATGAATGGGAATGACTATTAGGCACCGAAGGAGGTAGATGAAGGGTAGTTGGAGATAATAATGGGCTAGTGTCGTTGCTGCTAAATGGATTATTGCTGTGATGCGGATTAACGTGAGTTGAAGGTCGACGATGCTGATAAGGATGAGAGTGTTGCTGAGCATGAGAATGACGAGGTGGAAGATGCGAAAAATGAGAGAACATGTGATCCATGGCATCTTGACTCGGAACAGTAGGTCTACCACACAAAAATAGAGGTCATGAGCAAATAAAAGAATAATAGAACTGTGTACCTTCTAGGTACTACTGATGGTCGATGTGACATCATTCCATCTTGGTAGTAGCGATCTCTGTCAACTCGATTGTGGAAGTCTTCTAAGTCATCAAAAGGGTTGAATCCAGAATGTGAGTCACTTGAAGTGGATCTCATCGTCATCAGTTTTGAAGCGGACGCTGATGTAAGGGACAATCTCTTCAACAATTGATTCGAGGGGTTTTCTGGAGGGAATGTCGTGTTCCAGATGTTATCGAGCTCTTTCCAGATTGTTTGGATGGTCAGCGTCTCGGTCGTTAATGAACGAGCTTGCTGATATTCTAGGCATTTGAGCATGAGAGAACGAAGAGCTTCCGGGCATCCGTCACTAACAGGAGCAGCTTCGATGGACAGGGAAGCTACTGAAGAAGAAGAAGACGAAGAACAATAGTCTTGGAAGGTAATTCCCGTGAGCAGATAGAAGATGATCTTTCCGATGTTGAAAACTACGTGAGAAGGTGTAGTTGCGCTAGGCCTTCTGCTGTTCTTTTCTTCTTCCGATGCAACGACAGGTTGCTTGCTGTTGATAATCTCATATTCTGGCTTCATCTTTATCTTGAGCTGGTTGTTGAAAAAGATATTATTGGATGTCAGATCCCTAAATCAAGGAGTAGTGATTGGAGAAAGGAGTAAAACAATACGCTATCATCTCTTACTTGATTGAAATAGAGTACTTCTCTAATAATAAAAGTCCAGAGAGAATCTCTTTCATCCATGTGAGCTTTTCTTTCCATGAGGAAGTATAGCCTTCTTCTCTCTCTATTCGAATGATATCATCGAGATTCTTCTCATGGTATTCACTTAAGACAAGGATCTATCAAAGAGAATAACAAAAATTAGAAAAAATAATCGAAGTCAAATAACTTTTCTAACCTGAACTGGTTGATCGACATGATACTGGAAGTATCCTACACCTAATAAACCAACGAAATACTCGTGTGAGAGAGCTTTCCTGATACTTAGCTGTATCATTAGAGAAATTTTCCCATCGTCAGTAGCAAGCATTTGAGATGCGCCGTTGATTTGACCCATTGTTGCTGAATTCTTTGGAGGATATATCAGGTTATAAACCTCAGCGAGAACGATCTTCTGCTGATAAAAAGCTTTATAAGCCGTTTTATATAGAGTGCTATGAAGTTGATTAATTATGCTTAAATCTTCGTAATCGACTAGCAATGATTGGTAGTCTAATAATGGGATATTCAGTGAGCTTAAAATTTCCTTCGTCTTGTTACCAACAGTTGGATTTAAAAAGAAAGGATCAAGCTCTTCCAACATCTTCTTCGAAGCAAATTCCACTAAGCTAAAACTAAAAGCAAAACAAAATACAAATGCTTGAGAATGAAGTCTGAAGGTTCGGTTGTTTGACCCGCAGAACGTCGAGCGAATAACTGTCAAGCCTTCGTATCGAGAGGAAGAGACAACTATCGATACAAGAGAAATGTATGTAAAGCCTTTTCTGTTTCTTTTTTTGAGGATTTAGTTATTAGACTTCATGCATTTCTACGATTTCGTTGATAGAGTAACTTACTATTAAATGAACCGGACCAATCAAGCTAGAGAAACAGCACCGAGTGGAACGAAACCGAGACTGAGTAAGAATAAAAAACAATGATTCTAAAAGGAATTCACATGAAACCAACTTGAAGGGAAATATAATCCTTCAACGCGCACAAAGAAGAAGAAAAAAAAGAAAGAAAAACGTACAAGTAAAAGCAAGGATATGGGGGGCGAGAGGCTTAACACAGCAAACAATGTCTCTCGCAGTAAAAATTAATACCTACTTTTTCTGCTCTAACGAAATTAAACTGAACGAAGCAAATGAAGATAATCCTAAAACAAATTTTTTAAAGGTGAATTGAATTATAAATTTCGTCAATCAACCCAATCTCTCGACGAATTCGCCGGAAAATAGGCTTGTTCAGTCGATCGATCTAATTAGATTGGAGAGACAATAAGTTGATTCAAGTTCGGAGCAACAGCAGCAGAGAGGGGACGAGAGTTTGTCTCAGGAACAAGAGGAGTGCTTATCATAATTGGAGCAGAGCCTTTTATATCAGCATTTTTCACGATTTCAATTCGCTCATCTGAGCTCACATTGTCACTATTTTTTACGTGAGAGGGAGGCACTGCAGGTCGCAGCTCCGGCGACACAAACTCTTCCGTTATGAGCTGGCTTTTCTTCTCATCTCCCGCTACAATACCTCCGCTATTCACTCTTGCTCGATTTCGATGAGAAGGAGAACCTTTCGAACTCATCATACTCGGGGAGGTTGGAGGAGGTGGCTTTGGCGACATCTTCACCTTCTCAGAATCTATTTTAATGCCTTGCACTCGCTGACCTTCCCTCTCCGGTTCTCTGATGTTTCGACTCTTCAAATTTGGAGAGACAGCAACTGTACCTGTTTGGAGTGGAGATGGGCGATAATTGTGCTTCTGGTCATTCATTGCTAGGTGAACGTCATCTGGAGCATAGGTTATAGAGGAGCGCCGCAAAGGGATGGGAGACGCAGTGGAAGGGTAAAGGAAAGCTTGATTATGCTTTTTGTCAATGCGATCTGAGGCAATATGAGGGTTTAACTTCACTGTATCCAACTGTTTATTGTGCATGACAGGCGGTTGAGGAGTAGATTGGTCCCCTAACACTCCCGTGGCGAGGATTTCATCAATTCCACCATGTGCTCCCCCAATTTTCATACTCAACCTTCTTTCAGCAAAGAATAACGAATCGTTGAGGTAAACATCATCAGGAATAGTCATGAAATCATGATCAACATCATCGTAATCAGCCCGAGATGAATGAGGATGAGCATGGTTAGAACTCAAAGAGAGGTTGCTCTTGCTGGCAGAGCGTTGGGTGGAATTATGAGTACCAGGGGAATTGGTATGGTGCTCGGCAGTTATAGGAACTTGTAGCGAGACTTTATTCACGCTTTTAAAAGATCGAATCGTTGCAGCATTCCCTCGATCCATTCCAGGAGGAGACGAAATTCCGGCGAATGGATTTGCATCAAGCGGTGGATTTTGGATAAATCCTTTCCATTGAACCTTCGGAAGAGAGTTTATCTCTGTGTACTCATCATCTTCCTCAATCTTCTTCGGACTTTCACTGCCATCAAAAGAGGGTATAGTATCAGCAAAGGATACCAGGGGCGGAACTACCGAGGGACTGGGCTCAACAATCGCAGGATTTGGGTTAGGTTTATGGTGAACAATTTCTTGAAATCTTGAGAGTTGCTTTTGCATTTTCATTTGTAAATCTGGAGGTAAAAGTGAAGCTTCTTTCTCCTTCTGGTGATTTGCTGCCTTTTTGACTGAATGATTTTGTTCAGAAGAAGCCACAGCTTCAGTTTCAATTATTTGCTTTAATCTTTTCTGGTTGCGAATATGAGTTACGTCATTTATGATTGATTCCTTGGATGGGGTTGTGTCGACAACGGTGATAGGCTTGTCGTATCTTTTTTCAAGAATCTGTTGCTGTGCTGTCAGTTCATTTTGATGTTGCACCGTTTGCACACGATGTTTCTCTAAGATTGGCGTTGGTAGGAAAGCAGTTCGTTGCTTTTGTTGCTCATGCTTCGCTAATATTTCGTGCGAAAGTAACATGACCGTTGTTGTGCGAGGAGATAAAGAAGGTTCTTCCAGCTCATCTGGAAGTGCTCTGAGGGATGTAGGGGAGGAGACTTTCTCTATTGCTTCTCGCTTTGGCGATTCTTGAGGCTTTCCTGGCGAGTTTAGATCTGATGGGATCGATGGGGGAACGGCAGAATTAACATTGGGCGCTGGGTAAGATTTGGCAGCGACGTAAAGCATACCATCATTTCCACCACTTCCGTTTGCTGAGGACGGTTGAGGAAGAAGATGCTTATGTTTAATTGATTTCGATAACTGCTGGTATTTCTGGTTTAATCGATGTTTCATATCATTCATCATCAACGCATTGGCTGAAGTGGGTCTGGCCTTCCCTTCACGACTTCCCTTTTGATTATTATTAGTTTTTGTATCTCCATCGGTTCTGCCTCCATTTAGTGATTTTCTATTATTCCTCTGATGAGCAGGAACACCAGATCTATGAGTGACCATGGGATCGTTCGGAGGAAAGATCTCATCATCAAACATTTGCTTAACTTCGTATACGAGAGGAGCATTAGCAGGTATCGGTGGGTGAACATAATTCATGTTTCGGGCCGTATTATTGCCACTATTAGACCCGCCCTATTTGAAAGAACAGTAAAAGGAATTTGTAACAGAAAGAAACGAGAAACCTGATTGATGAACCCTCTGCTTGAAAGCCTTGAATTTTCCAAGTTATTCATGGTGCTGCCGGCATTCGACCACAAAGCACCACCTCTACTATTTTCTTCGTATGACTTTCGACCTGTGGCGGGGTTGCTCGAACTTGTAACAACTTGAACACTAATTACATTTGTTTGAACATTCATCTTCTTCGATTGTTTGCCTGAGATAATCCCTTCATGAATTGCTTGAATATCTCGTCTCGGTAATCCTGCCTTCTCTAATGTTTTAACATCATATTCATTTTGTAATGGTATTTGATCGTTGCGCATGTAAAAATCTTGTAATGCATCGACAAGTAAATCCTTTAAAGATTTATTCTCCCCTTTAATCAAAGTTTTTTCAGTCACTTCACCAACGTATTTTCGCTCTTGTGTCAGTGGATCAATATAAAATCTATTCTTATCATTTGAATTTTGTTCGGCAGTACCGTGATTCACTTGGGGCTGTTTAGCGGAGGGTCGAGTGGAAAGCGTCATCGCTTTCGCTAGAGGCTGAGGACTTTCGAAAGATTCTCGCTTGCCTTTATTTAGTGGACTATTATTGGGAGTGTCATCATCGTCATAAGAATATGCAGCGTTTGATGGTAAAGGGACTCGTGCACTATTCTTCCCAGGCAAAGAGGTGAACGTCTCAGCAGTTCCTCGATTTAAATTGACTAACGCAGCTAATTTAGGTACGGTAAAATGAATTTTAACTTGTTGGTGACTATCTGTGTTTCCGTTGTTGTTATTTCCCTTCATTTCTTCATCGCCTTTATGATTGTTTTTTTCTAAGGCGGGGACAATAGTCTGAGCGACCACAGGCTCGTTCGCATAAGGAAAATACATATTATCGTATGAATCATTCGACTTCAAAAATATCGAATCTCTTGGATCGTGAGCATAAACAGAATTAAGATTCAAGGAATCTCTTAAGGTCATGTCACGTGGCTTATGGGCCTGCAGCTTTCCGGCTTGAGGGGTTTCATTTATTACGATATGTGGGAATTCAATATTTTGTTGGGCATTATAATTTTGCTGATGCGGAGTCGTTCGTTTCGAATGGTGTGATTGCTTAGGGTGAGTTTGTTTTTGGGAGATCTTCATCAATGAGAGTTCAGGAAAAAAGCAAAAAGGAAAGAGAAAAAAAAGGAATTATTCTACGAAAGTCTTTCTAATCCTTGCTTATCATCCCTGGGGATCGGTTTGCTTGCTTCTGTCAATCACAATTAAAGGAAAGAAATCTTCCGTAACCAAGATGGTACAACCGTTTCTTTAGGGAATTGAGTAAAACTCGGAGGGTTTTCAAATAATCGATTTTAACAAAAATTGAGATAATGAGTTGCGATTATCACTTTATTTTTAGGCAATTAAACAGATTCTTGATTCATTGTATACTGATGCAGACTACCACTCGTCTTCAAATTCACAATCGGAATCTTTTCACTCTCTGTGCTATTCGCCTGCTCTTCACCCTCGAAGCGACCAAAGCCTCCTCCGCCTGGCGTACAAATCTTTAATCTATCACCATCATTGACTGGCACAGTGTTCTTTCCACCTAAATTGATCGTTCTACCATCTTCTTTCAATGTTAATAGGTTCAATCCTCTCTCTGCATCATCGCCTCCTAACAGGCCATAGGGTTGAAAAGCTCTTCGTTCTGAAAGTATACTAACAATCAAATCCTATCATAATTGATCAAGAGAGTAAGAAAAAATGATACTCAAGTTTAGGTACCTTGCGAAACTCCAACTCACGAATAACTCCATCTCCTCCGACGTATGATCCTCTTCCTCCTGATCCTTTTCTGATTCCAAACTGGCGGACTATCACTGGATACCGACGTTCGAGAATCTCCACATCGGTGATACGAGTATTTGTCATGTGAGTATGAACACCAGAGCAGCCGTGCCAGGTAGGACCTGCTCCAGCTCCTCCTGCAATGGTCTCATAATAACCCATAGTTTTATCACCAAATGTTAAGTTATTCATACATCCTTGTGATGCAGCACAAGCTTTAAAAGCCTTCAATACAACATCGGTTACACGCTGTGAGGTTAATACATTACCTCCAACAACCGCGGCTTTCGCAGAGGGATTAAGAATAGTATTAGGTGGTATCTTAATAGTAATTGGTGCTAAACAACCTTGATTTAATGGAATATCAATTTCAGGTAATAAACAACGTAAACAGTAAATAACAGCAGACGAAGTAACAGCAGGTGGTGCATTCAGATTGCCATAAATCTCCGCGCCTGTTCCATGAAAATCAAAGATTGCGGTACCATTATCACGATTAATTTCAATTCTCAATGCAATTTTAGTCCCATCATCTAAATAATCTTCAGCATAAACTGAATCAATTTGCTGCATTTTCTCTTTTTCTGAGAATGTTTTCAACATATCACGCACGGCTTGTTCAGCACAAGCTTGAATATGATGCATATATGCCTGAACTACTGATAATCCATACTCAGCAATTAACTCTTGCATTAAATTTGCTCCTTTGGTATTTGCAGCAACTTGCGCTTTCAGATCACTTAGATTATCTGATATCTTTCGAGCTCCTGAATTGCCTGGAAGCTTTCCGGGAGCTTGTAATAATTCAATCATTCCTTCTTCTTGGAAAACTCCTTTTTCAACAAGTTTATAGGCAATAATAGCTGCACCTTCATCAGCTAAACTCTATAGATCAATAGTTAGACGAATACGAAGCAGGAAATTATGACAGGGAAACTTACTCGGGATAAAGGAGGCATAGAACCGGGCGCAATTCCTCCAATATCAGCATGATGACCTCTCGAAGCAACGAAGAACACAATTTCATTATCGTGGAAAATTGGAGTAATAACAGTAATATCAGGTAAATGAGAACCACCAGCTAATTGAGGATGATTGGAAACCAATACATCACCAGGCGAAAGATTCTTTCCCCAAAAGCGGATTTGATACCTTACAGCTTCTGACATTGCACCTAAATGAACTGGTAAATGAGGAGCATTAGCAACTAATCCACCATTTGCATCAAATAATGCACATGAAAAATCTAATCGTTCTTTAATATTCACACTAATTGAAGTTCTTTGTAATGTTCTACCCATTTGTTCAGCAATACCCATAAAACGATGTGCAAATACTGATAAATAAATTGGATCTAATTCTTCTGATATTTTTTTACTTTCTAATTCTTCAATAGTAATTTCAATATCTTTTGTTGATGTAATATATGCAGTACAATGTGGTTCAATAATTACCGTTGCAACATTTTGAATAATAATTGCTGGACCATAAATGACATCATAACTTTCTAAATTTTGAAAGAAATAAATTGGCGTCTTTTGACGACTTTGTTGAAAGAAGACTTCTGCATATTCTGAAGGTGTAGGTGCAACTTTTGTGGTTGAGATAGTAGTTGTTGGTAGGGTATCTTTCATTAACATAAAATCGGATTTACCAATTGCTCGAACACGAATATCATCAATTAAAATTGGTCGATCTTTTAATTCAAACCCATATTCACGGCGATAATTATCAATAAAGACTGTTTCATAGGTAACATCACCGCTAGATGAGGAGGAAGGAAGGCAAGTCATATTTGCAGTATCAGTACCTTGATATCGGCAGTTTAAATAATGAATAATTTCAATTTGATTTGGTTGAAACCCTTGGGTTAGTAACTCTTCCCTAGCTTCAGCTGATAATCGCGCTAATCTCTCCTGAGCATAAGTTAAATTTGCATTTAATTCACCGGAATTGAACGGTTCCTGTCTCTCGACGACAATATCAGCAAGTGATAAACCATAGGCCGAAAGGATACCTGAGTATTTATGAACCAGAACCTTGCGCATACCTAATGTCTTGGCGATGGCACAACAATGTTGAGGACCAGCACCTCCAAAACAGGCTAGAACATGCTTTGTGACATCATATCCTTTCATTGTCGTGAGATTGCGAATGGGACGAGCCATGGCTTCATTCGCAACTCGAATAAAGCCATACGCCACCTCATCAACGGAATAATTCTTATTTGACGTTGAAGTGTTGCTTGTTTGATTGATGATCTGAGTCAGTTCCTCAAAGGCCTTGTAAGTGGCGGCATAGTCTAATACATCATTCTCATGAGGTCCAAATATGGCAGGGAATAAATGCGGTTGTATTCTTCCTAAAAGGACATTAGCATCTGTGACAGCCAGAGGACCACCTTTGCGATAACAAACAGGACCGGGATGAGCACCGGCACTCTCTGGACCAACAACAAATAATCCATTTCGATAGAATAAACGACTTCCTCCACCGGCGGCGACAGTATTAATGTCTAATTGAGGGGACTGAATGGTAATTCCAGCGGTAGTTGTCTCAAAGACATGTTCAAAGGTGCCAGCGAAGCGAGATACGTCGGTAGAAGTTCCTCCCATATCGAAGCCAATCACAGGTGAATTAGTAGCAATCTTACTCGTCATAGCATAACCTACAACACCACCTGCAGGACCAGATAAGATAGCACGATTGCCAAGGAAGTTGTCCATTGGGGTTAATCCACCATCCGATTGCATAAAGAGCACATTCACATCCTTCATACCTTCATCGAAGCCTTTGGTGAAAGAATGAAGGTATTTCTTAATCACTGGGGTTAAATAAGCATCAACACAGGTTGTTCCACCTCTGGCAACAACACGAATCATTGGCATCACCTCTGAAGAGATTGAGATTTGTTCAAAACCTAACTGTTCAGCAATCTCTTTCACCTTGAGCTCATGATCAGCAAAAGTATAGCTATGAATAAAAACCACAGCAATACTTTTAATTCCTTTCTCTAAAATTTTTGTTAATTTTTCGCGGACTTCTTTCTCATCTAATGATTGTTCAATCACAACAGATTCTTGGGATTTACCAACAACAATCTGTTTAGAATCATATTTAGAAGGAGGATCATCATCACGTAAAAGAATAGCTCTTTCATTAATTTCGATGACTTCTTCATATAGTAAATCAGGTCGTTGGATCTTTAAATCGAAAATCTTTGGTCGGGATTGATTTCCAATAAGTTGCAAGTCAGCAAAGCCTTTGGTCGTCACTAAGGCAATCCTTTCACCTTTTCTTTCTAATAATGCATTTGTGGCGACAGTAGTACCCATTCGAATAAAGTCAATTTGCTTCGTTCTTACAGGTTGCTTCCTCGGATGCGGGATTCCTGTTTCTTCCTCCAGAATTCTTCTAATACCTTCTGTCGGAGCATCTTGATAGTTACTAGGGTCCTCCGAAAGCAATTTCACCACTCTTTGCTTAAACACTTTGTTTGTACTTGGATCATAAATATCACAGTAAATATCAGTAAAGGTTCCACCTCTATCTATGGAAAAACGAAACTTGAAGTTCTCTTTCGCCATTTTTGAAAATATCAAACTTCTCAAACTCTAACAAAGATGTACAAGAAAAGTTCAAGTAAGATTATTGCAAACTTCTATTGTCTAAATAATGAGAACAAATGATTTACTTGCCACAAAGCAAAGATCAACTTGGTTAATATTAAGAACGACAATGAATGGAAAATTAGATATCGTTTAAAGGTACGATAAGAAAACGATGTCTTGTACGATGAAGACTGAAAATTGCTCCAAGTGTTCGTCATGGTAAAGATGATCACAATAGTGCTGGTTGGCTCACTCCTCCTTCATTTAACTGTAATTGAATCCTTTCTGCCATGGAATCCTGGAAGTTTTCGTTTTATCTCTCACTCCGATTCAGGAATCGCTGGCAGCTCTTCTTTACTTACTGCCTCCATTTCCCCTCTGACGAGTTCTGATATAATCCAGGCAGCAAGGAGTTCTCTACCCA
>VKHI01000052.1:3865-18159 GCA_015145745.1 Poterioochromonas sp. DS
GAGAATGAGTTAGGGATGAAAGGACGAGATAAGGATGATATTCGACGACGATTAGGAGGAGGAGATGATATGGGGGATATAGATCTGTATGGAGGATATGATGATCAACAGAATAATCGTTATAAACCTGATCGAGCGAAGGCAAGAACGATGCAATTAGAGGTGAGTTGGCTGTCTTCTTATACTAGATTTGGTTTGTCTAATGTGTTTTCTCGATGTTTTAGAATCGTTTTAATAGTAATAACAATAATAATCATAATCGTACCGTTGGGAATCGTGCAAGTACACCAGTCAATAATCGTCGAAGTAGCAGTGGTACTATGGATCCTCGTAGAGGTGGTAATAACAATAATAATCGCACTGCACCTGCTGCTCTTGTCACTGCCTTTGATAAGCATCAAGCAGCTTCAAAGCTTGCTGCAGCTTATCGAGGGAGAATAGCTCGGAAACAAGTAGAACAAGAGAAAAGGAAAGTTCAAGCAAATCAACAAAGACAATATGAAGAGGAAGAAGAAAGAAGTCGTCCTCGACCAAGAGAGATATTACGACCTAAAGGAAAGTCTTATATTGGATTCTAAATAGATCTTTTTCTTTTATTGTTTTATAATTGTTTTCTCTTTTATTATTATTATATCATTCTCTTATTATTTCTGTTTTTTCTTCTATTAGTATTAATGTAATAATGTATCTATCTGCTTATTTTCACTTGGAAATATTAATGAATGAGCTTGATTGAATTGATCTTTGTTCTTTTTTCTTGTTTTCATAACTAATTATATACTGGAGACATGAAGATCGATGATAATTTACTTATTAATTTCTCGACAAAGGTTGGTAATACCCTCTAAAGAATAATAAGAAAGCAATTCATTTGTGAAGATATTTCATCTATCACATGGTTCCCTCCCTTCTTTACTTCTATGATTGAATGACATGTATCCCATGTCATTACTTCTCCTAATTGAATGGATTCAGAAGGTTAACAAATTTTCTTCATTCTTCTTACTACTAATGAAAAGAAACTGTCTCAAAGAGATATTATTTGAACTGATAACGGACGAACTATTCTCCTCTTTCATAGATCTATTTTAATATTACATGAAATCTTTACAACCCCTTTCATCTTACACTCTATTGGATTTCAACTCAATTAACCTTAATATTAATTCCTTTGAGTAGCAAGCATGTAAAAAGTGAAAAAAGGGAAAGAAAGAGAGAGAAGCCAAAGGAGCTGCTCTCATCCTTCCGATGATGAATGTGAAAAGAAAACAACAATCAATGAAAGATTAACAATCATGCAAACAATCGCACCGTAGAAGAGGAAGAAAGAAGAAGGAGAAGAAAAAAAAACAATTAGCAACATTGAGAAGAAGAAGAAGGAGAAGATCAAATCAAATAGAAAAGAAAACAGCACTAATTGCCTACTAACCACTATTACACAACTACTACCACCACTAACTACTCTACAAGCCTCCCTTACTATACCTATAATAACCAGCCAGTAAAGTAAAACCAAGAACTAACAAACAATACTGTTAGAGAAGTAGAGCAGAAAGCAAAGAAAAAAGAAATAACAAAACAAGCAAAGACTATGTTATATATTATTTATTTTTCTCATTTTTGTTAGATCATATTATTTAAATAAGGGAAAAGGTTTTGTATGTTTTGCTTGACTTATAAAATAATGGCTTAATTATAATCAACACAGGAGACACACAACATATGATTTAGTGTATTATGCCTGTTTATTCTTTGAAAACCTGTGATTAAATGACTTGATTAATATCTTCCGACAACATGATTTAATGAGCTAAAGACATCTTTGACTCCTCCACAGCAGTCGAAGGTGAATTAGCACGATCAGAGGAAGAAGAGGAAGCCTTTGGTGACCATCCTTTCTTCACAGCAGCAGTAATTGCTGGAACAAAGTCTTTCTTTCTTGATACAAGTGATCCTAAATCCATAATATATGGTTCCTTCTGATTAATCTTACCATTAATGAAAGCATGTTCAGCTAAAGACTTCTCATGATCACCACATAATAATAGATTCGTACGTAATTTCACAATGTTGACGACAGCTAAGAACAATGCATCAAGTTTCTTATTCTCTTTATCATCTGATAAAGATAATAATAACTCGGCTGAACGATTTAAAATAACTTCATCATCAGTGGTTTCAATAACAGCAAAGCCAATAGAACCATTAAAAACATCAGTTTTAAAGGAAAAGACCTTTTGATCACCATTAATTAAATCATTAGAGCTTAATCCAGCAAGTTCAGATGATTTTGCTTTAAATTGTTGTGATGCAAGATGTTGAATATTATCAACTTCAGCAATTTCATTTAATGCAGTGACAATCAGACGATCCCATTCAGTGGTGGTTGGTCCTTGTAAGTTTAATGTATCTGATAAGATGGCACATAATAAAAGACCAGCTGTTGATTTCTTTGGACGACGATTCAATGTGAAGAAATTATGAGCAATGATCGTACTCATTGATCCCCATGGACGAATATCAATATAAATTGGCATATCCGTAACAATGGTTGCATTTTGTAAAGCATGATGATCAATAACACCAACAATACGGTTCACCTATATGAGGGGTATTAGTGGTGGAAGGGAAGTGGTTTTATAAGGAAAACTTACATCAATTGATTTATTTAATTGACTCGTTTGTTGATGATCAACTAAACACACTCCAGCCTTTGGATATTCCACTAATAAATCTTCAATACGTGGTGGAACATCGATTCCCCAGTGCTTCAGAGCGAAGGTAGTTTCAGGGTTGATTTCAGAAGCTCTAGCAGCAATGCCACCGTAAAGCTCTGCAGCACCGATCGCACCAGCGATGGAGTCCAAGTCTGTGACAAGGTGACCACAGAAGATGGCTCCGGCTAAGGTGGAAGGAATATAGGCTTGAACAGTAGGAAGATCACTGACAGGTAAGTGAGCAACAAGCTCATGAGCTTGTTCACGATGTTTTTTCACTTCCTTTTCAATAGTCGTACGTTTACGAGCAACATGAACATGTTCATCTTCTAATTCAAAGTATTCTTTTAAATCACTGGATGACATTACTTTTGCTTTCTTTCGAACTTGTTCGTCACTATGATCTTCTTCTACTTTAGTATCTTCTACTAATGCGTTCGTTGAATTATTTTTTGGCATTCTTCTCTCAAAGATTTGGTCCAGTAAGATGCAGTTGGTGCTTAAGTCTCGATCGTTCGTTCATAGACCCAACAACACACACAACAACACAGAACAGCCTCAAAATTACCTGAACGGACAAAGAACAATCCGCAACGGTACTATTATACAGTAGGAAAGCGTTGGAACTGGGCAGAAGCCCTTTGGTGGGCGGACAGGCAAAGTTCTGGGAAAAAGAGATTTTCGAGATTTTTTTCCATCTTTTCCGAAAGATTTTTCTCCAAGCGGCGTTTCGGCATGACGGCAATGCGCCGCTTAACTCACCATTCAAATCAAAAAAAAAATACAAAACAAAAGATTATAAAGTGAGGGAAAAGGATCTAACTGCAAGAGAAAAAGTGATAAGAAATGTTGAGTAATAACTCTTCTTTAACACAAATCTTACCAAGTCAAGCAAAAAGACGTGTATCGTATTATTATCAACCAGATGTAGGTTTATATTATTATGGACCAGGTCATCCAATGAAACCACATCGTTTACGTATGACACATCAATTAATTTTATCATATGGTTTATATCGTAAAATGGAAGTTTATCGTCCAAAACCAGCAACAGAACGACAATTACAAAGATTTCATAGTGAAGATTATATTGATTTTTTAAAGAAAATTAGTCCTGATAATATTAAAACCTTCTCAACTCTCATGCAAAAATATAATATGGGTGAATTTACTGATTGTCCTGTCTTTGATGGAATCTATGAATTTGTTTCCACTTATTCCGGTTGTTCCATTGATGGTGCTGTCAAGTTAAATCATGGATTAACTGATATTGCTATTAATTGGTCTGGTGGTTTACACCATGCGAAAAAATCCGAGGCATCAGGATTTTGTTATGTGAATGATATTGTACTTGCCATTTTAGAATTATTAAAATATAATCCTCGAGTTCTTTATATTGATATTGACGTCCATCATGGTGATGGTGTTGAGGAAGCCTTCTATACAACAGATCGAGTGATGACTGTCTCCTTCCATAAATATGGTGATTTCTTCCCAGGTACTGGTGATATTAAAGATGTTGGCGCAAAAGCTGGTAAATATTATTCAGTCAATGTACCATTACAGGACGGTATTGATGATGCCTCGTATGAATCAGTCTTCAAACCTGTCATTGATAAAGTAATGGAAGTCTATCGACCAACTGCTGTCGTCCTTCAATGTGGTGCCGATTCATTAACTGGTGATCGTCTTGGATGTTTTAATTTAACATTAAATGGTCATGCAAAATGTGTTGAACATATTAAATCATATAATATACCAACATTAGTCCTAGGTGGTGGTGGATATACTGTACGTAATGTAGCACGATGTTGGACATATGAAACATCAGTATTACTCGGTATACAAATACCAAATGAATTACCATTTAATGATTTTTATGAATATTATAGTCCTGATTTTAAATTACATTTAAATGAAAGTAATGCCGAAAATCATAATAAAAAAGATTATTTAGATAATATTAAATCAAGAATATTACAAAATTTGAAAAATATACAAGGTGCACCATCAGTACAAATGCATCCTATTGCACCTGATGCGATTACATCTATGTCGAAAGTGGGTAATGGAGGTAATGCTATACAAGAATTTGAAGATAAATATCCTGATAAACGATTACCAGGAATTAATAAAGATGGTGGTGAATTAGTGATTAAACAAGAGGAATTATATGAGAATGATCAAGATAATGATAAAAATAATAATAATAATGAAGGAGGAGGAGATGATGAAGAACCTGATAGTAAACGAGCACGTGTTCGACAATACTTAACTTCGCCAAAGTCACGACATACTGGATCTAGTGAAGAGGATAAGGGTAATATTGATAATAATAGTAATGATCAGGGAGGAAAGAATGATCCTGACACAGTTTCTGTGAAGAATGAAGAAGAAAGTACTATGGATGTCTCTGATTAAAAGGAAAGGGAAATAATGAAAGAAGAAGAAGAATCTTTAATATTAATTTTCTTCTACCAAGAAAAATACTATTCGAAAATCAAAGAAAAAGAAAGAAAAAGAAAAGGCAGCACAGCAGAGCAGACGAGGAATAGTTCTATTTACATTATATTTGTTTTTCTTGTAGTTGTAGTTTTGATTTCTTTCAAACAAACCAACAATCTTCAACAATTGTCATTTTAATAACCATTAAATTTTATCCTTTTTGGATGGTCTTTTTTTTCCCCTTACTTTCTTGCTCTTGGTTTAGAAAGCTTCTTCTTCTCTTCGCCTTCTAGTGCGGCATCGATTGCCTCTAATTTAGACATGAGAGCTTGTTTCTCTGCTGTCAGAGCGGCAAGAGCCGTTTGAACTCGCGAAGTACTCATGGAGCTTCGAAAAGTCTCCAAAGATCTCTCAGTTCCCAAAGTAGCGGGGTTTGATCGTTGAGAGTTTAAAGACCTCGAAGAATCGAGTTTTTCTCCATCATACCTAGTTCATTAGTCTTCAAATTAAGGTATATAACAATTTAACACATAAATTACCTTGGAGTACCCTTCTCTTCCTTGCGAGTTGAGTTTAAGGAAACCTTTTCAGCCATTTAATCAAGTAATAATCGGAAATAGAAAGAAAGAAACGGTCGTCAAAACTTTTACAAAAAAAACAAAAAATTAGCAAAAACCGATAAAAGCAAAACTCGATTTTTCTGATGACTCTGGAATCACTTCAACTTTCAGTCCCCTTTTCCTCAATCCCTTCAAGATTTGACGGGAATCTTCAGCCTCGATCCTTCACAGACAGAGAGCAGTTTTTTTCAAATTACAGTTGAAAAGGCTTTGCGGATCTTTTTGCGGCGTGGTGGTGTAAGAGAGGAGTTGTGGTTTTCCCTTATCTATGAAACCACTCATATATGACACACATACAGCACTAGCACTGTATTGTAATATGAGAGGGGAGAAGACGAATGTAGAGATTCAAGAGAGTCTTCTAGAGACTTCTCCTCTAACTGATCCGTCCCCCTTATTCTTTTGAGTGACCAACCTTAACCTTTGGTTCTTGTTGAGTCAAGCAAGATGTTCGTTGATGTTCCTTTCTATACTCTATGTGTGATTAGTTCGTTAGCTTGAAGGATCTTTTTTTTGATGATGTTTTAATAACAACACTGTCATAATATTCTTGATTACAATATTAATTAACTAACTATTTCTACTGACCATTATTAGGAGTTCTCCTATTTGTCGTTACTTTCTTATTTTTCACTTTTATTCTTTATTGATTTGATTCTTTATTTATTTATTCCTTGATCATATGTCGACGATTAACCAGTGTACAAAATGTATTACGGGTGAGACGAAGATCATCCAATTTTATCGATTATGTATAACTTGTTCTGCTGTTGGTGTTTGTCTGAACTGTGCTGGCATATGTCATGAGAATCACACATTAGGACCATTACTACGAGAGAAGTTCTACTGTCAATGTCATCAGATCACCAACTGTTGTCGTGCCTTAAACCAATTCGCTGACGTTTCGAGCGCGAACCATGAAGGGAATGGCACCAATGGAAAGACTGCGAAGAAGAGAAAGTTTAATGGAGTAAAGTCAGAAAAGATTTATGTTTGGACAAAACATAATAAATCTGGTAAACTCTTTCTGTCTCCTTGTTATTATCAAACAAAGGAAGAGGCAAATCAAGCAATTAAACAAATTTTTATTCAACAGAATCCTTGGCATTTAGATGAGAAGGAACTTTACTTCCAAGATTCATTTACCATGCAATACAATGAACAAGGATTGTTAACAATGAAGATTATTGGGGATAATAATGAATTGTGGGAGTCAGGTGCAGATATTATTGATGGTCCAGTACCTGCAGATTCTCTGGTGATAACAGGGATTCAAAGTAGTCAGTCACATGATGAGCATGTTCCTCCTCCCTCCAATGCTTCTCATAAGAAAGCGAAATCATCGTCACAAGCGAATAATCATCTCTCGCCTGTCGGCAGCAGCAGTCTCGCGGTAAAAGATGGTCATCATTCTAACGGAGTTGAAAATCACTTTAAACTTTCACCAAATACGAGTACGCTGGATGACGATGATGATATGGTGATTTTCACTGATTTAAAGCCCCGATATGAAGATTTTGCCGATGTTGATAAAGATAAAGGTAAAAAGAAGTCAACAAGGCCAAAGAAAGAAGCTGGTGCACCAAAAGGTGAGATCAACATTAATTCCCTTTTTGTAAAGTCTCTAAACTCGTTCACTGTTATCTTAGGCCCAGTTGCTTCGTATATGATGTTCTCTAATACTAAGCGAGAGCAGGTTGTCGCAGAGAATCCGGGTTTAAGTATGATCGAGATTAGTCGAACCATCGGTCAACACTGGAAGTCTTTGTCAGCAGAAGAGAAACAACCATACGAGGAATTAGCAAAGAAAGACAAAGAACGATATGCGAGAGAAATGGAAGAGTTTAAGCGACGAAAGAGTAATGGTGAAGCTATTGTCTTCCTTCAACCACCACCGAAGGCTAAAGGAAAGCCTGGACCAAAGCCAAAACAGAAACCTGCTCCAATTCCTGAGATAGAATCGGTTGATCACGAAGCGGATATTGAAAATGCTTCACATGACAGTGGGAAAGTGGATCATGATGACGACAGTGGTTCTATGTTAGTCGAATCAAGTGACGAGAAAAAGTCGAACATTGATTCTGGTGCAGAAGATTCTTCGCCAGAAAATGTTATAGAAGTATAGAAGATGATCACTCCACTGATTGGTCAATAGGCATCTTAAATGTTGTATATAGTAGTTTCTATGTTGTACTTGATGTTGCATGTAATTCTTGATAAGGAAAGCATTTCATCAAAATCATATGAGTTGATCACTCGAAAATAGCAATTGAAAAAAAAACTAAAAGACAACGAACAGTGGATTACAATGTTTCACGACAAGAGTTGTCGGTTGTCGGCAAATACCGATATCTTTTTGAGTTTGAAAATTGAAATTTCAATTTCCTCACAATTCAAAATCATATCCAAATAGCTTTAACGTGAAAATTAATCTTGTTATATAATCTAACTGTTTGACTTGGAATCAATCAGACTGGATTATTACAAGATATTATAACTAATACATCTATTCTTTCTGTCTTTCTTTCCTTTCTTTGTTGTGCCTTTCCCTGTCCAGTGCCTTCTTTCTTTGTTTGTTTTAATTGTTGTTTAATTTTGTTTGTTTTTTGAATAATTTTTTCTTAACTGTCTTATGATGGCGTCCATGTCAACAAAGAAAAACATATTAGAACAATCACAAAAACCACCGCTGCATTCGAGAAAGCGATCATTATCACTTGAATCTGATGGTAAGTTTCTTTGTGATGTTTCCACTTACTAAACACTCTAACATTCCTCTGATAGATGAAGCCACTGTTCCATACATTGCATCAGCGAATAATGAAAACTATTACTCGGCCACCAATATTATGAAAAGCACGAAAGAAGCTACTCGTTCATTAGAGGAAAAAGAACGCAAGAGACAAAAAGGTTACCATCTAGAGGAAGAAGAGCCTCAATCTGTTCTCTTACCTTATACTCATCCTCATGATGATGGGACCTATGCTAAGTCCATCTACGACCATAAATTCGCCATGGAGGTAAGCTTTATTACACTTCAAAGCCTTTCATCATTTAACTGCTTTGTTATTCTTGATAGACTGCTTTCATCTTCACTGAACCAGTGTTTGGAACGATTCAGAAAGAGATTGATTCATCCTGTTATATTACATTAATTAGTTTTCTATTTGATATTTATCAAGAACAAAATTTACAATTTTCAACATTAATCTTTAGTTTACATCTATTAGATCAAATTATTGCATCTTTTACTATTAAAAGAAATTCATTATATCTTGTTGGTATCTCTTGTTTAACATTAGCAAGTAAATTAGAAGAAATCTATGTAAGTTCTATTCATCTTTTCCTCGATATCTCCATTCTAATGTCTTTGTCTTTCCTTCTGTGGATAGCCTGTGGATACAACACAGTTATTAGAGAGCCACTCCATACTCATTGCTTCCAATATAACAAAAGAAGCAATCTATCAAATGGAGAAAAGAATCTTACAAAAATTATCCTATCAATTATATTTCCCAACAAGATATCAATTTGCAATCTATTATTCTTATCATTTACAATTTACTAATAAACAACAAAGTTTATTATTATTTTTCATATTATTATCTTTTTTAGATTTTAATTTAAATTATGAATCAATGTCATCTGTTGCAGCATCTGCTGTTTATCTTGTCATTCAGGTAAGTAGTGACATCATTGAAACTATTCATGTCTTTGATTAACCCTTGTTCTTTCCTTTTGTGGTGATATAGATGACACAAGGTCATAGGTTGCAGTCTGATATGAAATATTATCAACATTTCCAATTAATAACCAATTATCATGAACATAAATTAATTGATAGTTTATTAAGATTACGGAAACTACATGAATATAGATATGAATTTAATAGTATTAAGAATATACTAGATACCTTTAATCAAGATGATAATTATGAGGTCAATCATTTATATCCTACCATACATTATCGTGATTTAGTCGTTTATCAAAGCAATCTATTACCTAAAAATGAAAAAGATTATTGTTTCCATGAGAAGGCTTTGGTTTCGTCTAATGCAGGAGGTAATAATAATACCAAGAAAGAGATTGTTCGTGCTACTAGAATCCCAAAACCAACTTTACCAAAGTCATTACTCTATTAGATGATGTCATTAGACTGAGGTTTATCTATTATGAAGGAGTACTAGTAAAGGGATTTAATGAATTTTGTCAGTTGGATTCATTTACAGTAGTAAATCGCTTTTCTGGAATAAATATTGTAATAATAGGACATAATAATATCAATTGTAATTAAAATATGAGGTCATGCGAATAATGTCAGGGATAGTTACAACCTGTACAAACCTCAAGTATGTAAGGGGAATTGTGCCTCTTCTAAGTGAAATGTCCTGAACCCTACATAGTTCTTGCTGAATTGATTAGGTCTCCATTTTCCTCCCATCTTTTAAAATCTTCTCTCGCTATGAATCGTCCCTTTCCTTTGATTTAAATAGATTAATTTACAATAAACAACTAACTCTTTTCGATAAGATTCAAAAGATCTTCTAGCAGAGATTCTTCATCTATAGTACGACATCACTTTGAGAGGGAGAAACTACTCTAATGATGCTTGGGAATATGACCATCCTAACAACATCGAAACACATTAAAGATCAGTGAGAGGGAAAGTTGTTATGATATGAATCTTACCACATAGAAATTCCTCGTTGCCTTTGGTAACTTCACTGAAATATTATTATGTTCTGCTGTAAGAATAACTTGACAACCTAATCTTGATGTTGGAGTAAGTCCAAAAGCTTGATCAAGCATATCATCTTCTTTCTCTGTTGGTTCTTCGAGGTTATCATAAACATCCTTCGCAAGGATAACATGACAGGTAGAGCAAGCACAGACTCCTTCACATGCTCCTTCCATCTGAATATTATGATGATGTGCTACTTGTAAAAGAGAAGCACCAATCGCTGCAGGTGTAATGATTTCTTTACCATCTTTTAATATCCATTTAATTTGAATTTCTTCTGTTTTAGGATAATCACCATGAAATCGCGATTGTTGATATCCTATCAATCCTATAGGCTTCTTCAATGGATTGATCTTCCACAGAGGTTGGCATTTAGATGCTATCTTAACAAGATTTGATGCAATCATCGTTATTGTTATTTATTATTATCTATCACACAACTCAATAACACAACTTCTTATTAGACTTCTTTCAATTTTACACTATATATCGACGAGCAACGTCAAATAAAGCGAAGATCTTTTCTTTAAGCCAGAATCTTTCATCGAGACGTTTGATTGATTTTGCTGTTGTTGTTTGTTTGTTTATTTATTTATTGCAAAGAATGTCCACTGATCGTGTGATTTCTCTAGTTTCGGAAGATGGTGATTTATTTGTAGTTTCATTCGATGTGATGAAGCTTTCAGGGTTTATTGTTACTCAAATTAATGAAGAGGGAAAAGATGAAATCCTTCTATCAAAAGTTAGTTCGAGTACTTTGATCAAGATTATTGAATATTGTGAACATTATAAGATCGATCCAATGAAGGAAATAGAGAAGGTAAAATGGATTTCATCATATCAAAGTATCGTTCTCTCACAATTCCATTGCTTGTAGTCATTGAATGCATCCAATATCCACGAGATTGTCAATGAGTGGTATGCGAGTTTTGTTTCAATTGAACAAAAAGAGTTGTTTGATCTGATTGTCGGTGCTGCTTCTCTGGATATTAAACCATTGCTTGACCTTGCCAACACCACGGTAGCCTTGATGATCAAAGGAAAATCCCCGGAAGAGATTAGAAGTCAATTTAATATTCGAAATGACTTGACTCCCGAGGAAGAGGAACAAGTAAGATTACAAAATAAGAAGGAGGAAGAAGAAGATTAAACGTTTTTTTCTATCATCTAACGAAGTTGGTTCTATCAGCTTCTCTCATACTCTCTTTCCATCTTTTGACTATGTTTACATGTTGACTATGTATCCTTCTCAATTATTTCTTTTGTTATAATTTTTCAAAGATATGTGTACTTCGTGCTTCGTGCACTCTTTTTCGCATACCCACTCATTATCAGTCATTACTCATTCACATTCGATCATTATTTACAATGCGATTGATTCTCTCATTATTTATCCGAATATTATTTGACTTATCTCAACTCTCAAGGGTCTTTGCTTCCCAAGAGTTCTTCCCTGATGGGAAATACTGTCTGGTACAAGAACTCCACAGCCATGAATCTTGTTCAGATCCTATAGTCATTCGAACGAAATATCCTTATCTGATCATATGGAAAGAAAGCCAAAAGAAAAGCAATGATCAACATATTCATGTGGTAAAGCCTCAATCTTGGCCTGATTTAATTGACCTAAAGTCAGCAATGTCAGCATTACACTTCACGCTACACAACACTTCTTTTCACCTTTATGGTCATAATTTCGAAGGAAAATCAATCAATTGTACTCTAAACTTCAATGGCTTGCTACTCATCCAGACAGTGGCCTTCAAAAGAGTTCAAAGCCCTTCCTCAGAACAGTACTGTACTATGAGTAACTTAGTCCCTGGGAAGTGGAAATATGACCCAACATTAATATTTCAACCTTCCAAAGCTTGGAGTACTTGTCCTTCATTTAACTCTCAAGTCTTTGAACATAATTGGCAGTGTCCTTCCTACCATGGATTACAGTATTTCCCTGATTCTAATTGTAATGTTCTTCCTTTAAGACAATCTTTGTTTCTTTTGTATCATCATTTACAAGATATAGAAGGATTACTAACCAATTCCACAGATCACCCATACTTCTTCTTTATGGGTGATTCTCTTGTTTTTCAACTTTGTGTGACTAGTCGTTGTGAGCTTCATTCTCATTCGAATATGATCTTATCTCAACCTCCTTATAACTATAACTCATCGATGCGTTCCTTAGGTTATCAATCGAAGTATAGGTGGAATCAGTTCCTTCGAAGTGATTTACCTTGTTCTCCATCATGTTCTGATGAGAGTTTTCGAAAGACGAAAGGGTTCAAAGCAGAATATGGCAATCTTGCGACTCCTTGTCAGGGATGTCCTGATGGAAACATATCACGCAGATCTCCTTCCGATCATCCTGAAGTATTCTATACGTTGCATGAACTTCCTCTATCAGTTCGAGTATTGGTTGTAGATGCCGGTGCTTGGTTCATCTCAGAGAATGTGAGAGGAGAAGACTCTACAGCTATATATAAAGAAACGTTAGAAGCTTTTGTTCCTCATCTGATATATTTTCAAAAGCAGAGAAATTATCAAGTTGATATCTATTTCTTAACACTCCCAGGTATTGATCCATCTCTTTCCCCGAGTCCCAGTCTTGAATGGTCTAAATTTGAAGAAAAGAATCAAGTTATTTATGAAGTATTTTCATCATATTCTCTCTCTGTTCATAACCTTACTGTTACCATTCTACCAAATGATAAGCTTTTCCAAAGAAAACATTTTTTTGATGGAGTAACGAATATGTTTCTCCCTGATAATTTGCATTTTTGTGCTCCAGGAGCATTCTCACCAGATTCTTTCTTATTTGAATTAATTGTTCATAATCATGTTATGAGGAAATTGAAAATCGTAGTATAATTGCATATCTTTAAATTGTTTTCCGATGAAAACATCTTTGTAAAATAATTTTTAATTTACGGAAATAACTTATTTTAACTTTGAAATTGAGTATATAGCTGAACCTTGACATGCAGAAAGTGCGAGGGGTAAGAAGAAAGATCGATCTGACTCGATTCCCTCCCCTCCTTCGTCTAAGAGTATTAAAAGACCTTCTGATCATCAACTTTATACGATTGAGAAGACTTCCTTCATGGGAACTGCTCCATTTTAATGATGCTGGAAACTCAATTGTTGTTTCACTGTGATTAGGGTTCCAGCTGAATCATTTCCGATTTCTAATAATTCTTAGGATTATTCTTTCCTTTTCGTCTTCTGTTATCACAATTTTAGGGTGAAGAGTGTTACGAATGTAGTACAGTCTGTATGATGTAATACTGCAGTAAGAAAAGCAATCATTTTGGTTGTATAGTTGAAATTACTCAGATATAGTAGATTTGAGTTATATGCACTATATAGTACACATCTTCTTGGCTATCGAGAGTGCCTAAAACCCTAATTCTCTTTTATGGCGAGTCTGCCAAGTGTACGTCATTGAAAGTGTCAGGAAGATTCATTGCAGGAGTATCCATCAATCAGAGCCAAGAAGACAATCCCTGACACTATCTACTACTATCAGATCATCTCATAGCCTGTATCACACAGACCTCCTACCTCCTTCTATTCGATCTGACTCGTTCACCTTTCTTTCATTACTTTGTTTGAGTGAAAAGAGATATCTTAATATAGAGAACTGAAAACCTTTCAATCATCTTGAAAACACTTTCTAATTCAAAACGATTAACAAAGAATGACAGTAGGTTTACTCAATGATCCAATTCCTTCCGTAGAAGAAGTATATATTCAACCAGAGACAACAAGAAC
>VKHI01000052.1:23767-37431 GCA_015145745.1 Poterioochromonas sp. DS
AACGCCACGATCGTTACTGATATGCCAATCTACATCGATATTAGACCATGGGGATCGATGTCCAGTATCATCACTCATAACTTCCTCACCCTACGTCGTCGTCCAAAGCGATCGACCGCAGGAATGCTTTTATGTGCCATCCTGTCAGATACCTTAAACTTACAATCCCCTACTACGACTGAGTGGGATAGATTGATGGTTGCGATCTTGGTGCAATTGTTGGAAGTGGCTGATGTTCAATACCTCGCCTCTCAACAATTCAAAGCTAAGTCGAGTGAGTTAGGAGGTTTATCGGCTCGAAGCTTAGTCACTGGAGATCAAAAGGTATTCACTTACAAGACTGATCTTTTTGATGGTGCTGTTGCCTTCGCTGTGGTGGAAACCACTGACGATGAAGTTATTCTCCGAAAGGCTCCTGAGTTATTAGTCGCTCTATCGGAGGATAAGGAACAGACTGGTGTCAGTTTGACCTATCTCGCTGTGGTGAATATTGTGGAATTGAAGACTCATTTATTGATCTGTGGTCCAAGTGAACGAAGTCTTGCTCAAGCAGCTTTCCCTCACGGAACATTCGTGCTCGCCCCAGATCAATCAGAGCCTTATCTGATGAATCTGGGTAAGTTAGTCTCTCGTAAGAAAGATTTCATCCCAGCTGTCTCCGCTGCTGTTAAGAAGGGATGGTTTGACGCGCCTGCTGGCAAAATCCATAGTTCTCAGTCAGATATCTTCGATTTCTCGAAGTATAAAGACTCAGCGCTTACCTTAAGACCTTTTGAAGGAAATAAATAAATATTTCTTTGAAGAGTGCTTTTCGACCAGTTTATTATTAACATCTTGATCTATGATCTCTTCTTCTTTTTGGAATCATTTTTGTGTTTAAGGGAATTGTCAACAATGTTAACAAACCAAACCATTTTGCTCTTTTGAGTTCATGTAGATTGCTTGTATGTCTTTGACACCACTCACAACTCACCTCTCCCTCTCTCTCACGCATATATCTACATATTACTTACCTTCTCTATTACTTTTGAATAATATATGATGAGAGGATTCTTTCCGTGATTTTGTTTATAGTCGTCAAATCAATGAATAACGCATTTTTGCTAATTCCAATGGAAAGATTACGTGAAATATAGTTTGAAGGTTTCAAAGAGCATCACACGATGACTTCAGACGATCTAAATGAATATTAATAGATAGATTAATTTACTTTTTTTGTAGTTTGGCGATCTTTTTCGCACAGTTTGATTTTGAATTAGCGAATAAATGGTGAAGAGAGAATAATAAATAATCACAATAACAATGTTTGATGTAAACTTAAATCACAGTCAATATATACTTTCTAACACATCAAACAAATTTCAATTACTATCAACACCAAGCCAGTTTCTGGCGCCGTAGCAAAAACATAAGCGAGTGCCTCTTTCACCTCCAGATAAAGCAAAGGAAAGTCTCTGATGTTGGTCCGTTGGTCCAGTGAAATTACAATAATAGTAGCCGCTCGTGGAGGTGACAGAAGCACTTACATATGTTCTGATAGGGCGATCAGCATCTGATGGATTGCCTGTTGAGTGTATGCCGAGCTTCGAAGCGGATGCTTCTGATCACCACTTGCTTCTGCAGGAACTTTTTTGCAGTTTGGGCAATATTGACGGCGGTAATAAAGACTATTAAACAACAACGCCCTTAGGATCACCTTTGCATCGATCAGTCTTTTCAATGAAGATGGGATTTTCACTTTGCTGAGGTAGGGTTGAAGTCTTGTCATGATTTTCAAGTTATGGATACAGAAGACTTGAACTCTACCTCAGCAAATTGTACATCCATTCTGATGGATTTGGTGTGCGTTAAGCGGATGCTTCTGATCAATAACTGCTTCTGCATGAACTATTTTAAAGTTTGTTGGCAATATTGACAGCAATAACGTCTAGAAAGAATATAGTTTGAAGGTTTCAAAGAGCATCATAAGATGACTTTAGACAATCTAAATAAATGTTAATAGATAGATTAATTTACTTTTTTTTGTAGTTTGACGATCTTTTTGAATTAGCAAACGAATGAGAGAGAATAATAATCACAATAACAATGTTTGACGTAACTTAATTGACATTGAATATCATCCATGAACACTTTCTATCAAGTAACAGTGAATGAAACCTCCTCTTACATACAGACAACACCACACATTACATATAATATCATACCATCACATCAAATCACATTTACAAACAAACAATACACTCAATCAAACAAAACAAAAACAACAACTCAACTCACATCCACTCATATCAACACCTTAATACACTCAAATGCATCCTTCCTTTCCTTCTTTACTTTTTATTTCCTCAGATTTCTTCGATTATTATTATTATGATCAACACCATGACTGTAATTGTTATTATGACCATTATTACTATTATCATTATCTTGAACTTTATCTCTCGCACTATTATCCTCCAAAGTATAGAAACTATCCTCTAACTCTGAACTATCAATCTTCCGATGATTCCCTCCCTTCTGATTATAATAACGAGTTCGATCAATATCATTCAAATAATCTACCGTCGATGATGATGATGCCACACCCTTCCCAGTCTTCTTCTTCAGATTCTTATGCATCTCCTCCATACCATCACCACTATCACCATAGGGTAATGGTGCATCACCCATTGCTTCCGTTAACATAATAATTGCTTCATTTAAATCATCATTCGTCACTTCTAATGCAAAGATTGCTGTCTTCTCTGCATATCCTAAATCTTTTAATACACGAACATTTTCAAATCTTTTAATCTCTTCTTGTAATGTTGCTTCATTACCATTATTATTATTACTAATACTACTGTTATTGTTATTATCAGTATAATAAGCAGTAGTGAAAGGAGGTTGTTGTGGAGAATAATAATGATTGTTATTATTATTATGGTTATGATGATGTTTCTTATGATGTCCAAAGATATTTAATGAAAATTTCTTTTTCTTTTTCTTTATTGCTGATGTTAAATCTGTTAAGATTGATGATGATCCTGTCGATGAAGCTGGTGGTGGTCCACCTGGTTGTGCCTTTTGCTTCACAGGGAAGCGGTCAGAGGATGAAACAGTCGGTGGAGGTGGTTGAGACGGCTGACGTGGTGTTCCTCTTACTCCCTGATTTGATGATCGAAGACTACTCATCGAATCACGTAAAGGAGTTCCTAATGCCATGGCAAGATAGGCAGAGTTATCCATGTCAGAGGGATTGAGAGGGACCGGACTACCGATAACAGGAGGAGAGTTCGAAACATTCGTCACTACAGGTATCGCCTGAGGCGTCGCATACGAGGCAGTAGTAGTAGTGCCTGGTCGCATATTATTTATAGTCTTTCGTCCAGTGGAATTAGTAGGAAGGTAATCAAGGTCAGGGGAGGTAGCAGGTGTGATCTTCTCATCTAATGATGAACTTTGATAGTTCTGATGATGTTGATGTTGTCTTTGATACATCTCTGACGTCAAAGCAGGTGTTGTAATTGGAGTAACAGGAGATGATAAATTTGATGTTTTAATCTCTAAACTTCCGTTCTTCATATAGGTAGTTGAAGGAGGAGGGTTCATGTATTGTTGTGTCTTAGTGGCTGCACGAGGAGAAGGAGAGAAATTATAATGATTATTAATAGTAGGTAATGGTGCAGATGCTTGATAATAATAATTATTTTCATCTAAATTATTATAATCAATTCCATCAATAAATAAATCTTTATCACTATTAGGACGGAAAGGAGCTTGTCTTGTTCCATGACCAGATGATTTAGGTAGTTTATACTTCTCTACTTTCAAAGTATCTTCATTTTCATCATCATTACTTGCGACTCCTTTTGATTCTGTAATGATATAATACTCAGAATGCTTGGAGTCGAGAGAAGAGGCTGAAGATAGAGAATCCGATCCACTAAAGGATCGTTCACCTGATGCAATGCCTTTATAATCACCTTCAAGACTTTCATATCTTTGTAATTCTTTCTTACGATCAGATGATTTCTCTTTTTTCTTCTTCTCTTTCTGCTTCTTATCATTCTCATTGTCAACATGATGATTATTACTCTTTGATCGGAAATCATCATCATCGTCAGAGGATTGTAAATAATATCGTCTGATTAGATCTTTTGTCTCTCGATTTGAAGCAGTAGTTGGCATCGTTTCAACCGTTCTTCCGTCTTCTTGTCGATCATCACTAGGCACCTTTAAGGGATCTTGTGGTTGTGAATGACGAGTGAATCTTTGTTGTTGAGGAGGGGAGGATACTGGACGTGCCTTGTGATCATTGCTGGACAGAGGATTTTTGGTAGGCTTAACATCAGGTAATGAAGAGTGTTTATTCAGTGATTGTCTTGGTTTTGAGAATCGTTTATCTTGATTATTTGATTGTAAAGACCTGGTAGATGATCTTCTATTCGGTGAAGAACGAACAGGACTAAAGAGAAGTTGTTGCTCGTCTCTTTCAGTAGTTTCCTCGACATTCCCACTGACATCATATTGTTCCTCATACGGTTGATCTTGTTCAGTTGTGTAGTCATATCCATCATTATAATTATAATCATAATCGTAATTATAGTTATTATAAGCATCCCCTTCTCCTTCTCCTTCTTCTCCCTCTCCCTCAACTGCTTGGTAGTCGTAATCAGTGTATTCTTCTTGTGTTGCCCACTGACTCTCACCAGTGATATTGTTATAGTAGTAATAACATTGATACTCATCAGAGTAGTATAATTGCCACTCATCATTTGGATCGTTTGTATTATTTGTATATTGTTGGTCGTCGTAAGAAGCTCTTTCTTCCTCAGGAACGAAGTCTTCTTGTTCTACTGGAAAGCTTTGTTTCGACTCTGAATCAGTGGTTTTCGACTGACGAAGTTGATCATAATTATTGGTATAATCTACTTCTTTCAGGGTTTTGTCTTGACTTTTTGCGGGTGGATTCACTTTCTCTTCAGCAACGAAAGCTTCTTTTCTTCCTCTAGCAGAGGAGGTTGCTGTAGAGATAGTTTCATGACCAGTAGGGAGGAGATCAACATCTTCAAGGTTTAATTGGTATCTATGCTTCGTATTTGTCGACTTCTTTTCATCTTGGCGGCCAGTGTGAGGGGGATTCCCTCGTTCATTCTCTGTTTTCTTGTTATCGGAATTTATCATTTGTTTCAACTCTTCTTGAAGTGAAGGAGAAGAAGAGACCATATTTCCTTTATTTCCTCGTATAGGTGTTGTAAAAGAAGCATTCTCTTGTTCTTCTTGTACAACTTTACGTAATTCGAGTTTCAATCTTGCCGGAAGTTTTAAAGTATTCCACGTTGCTTCATCTTGAACAGCCGACCAAATATCTTCTTTTGTTGAAATCCATTCATCCTTAAGATAAGATGAATATTGTGGAAGTTTATCAACCTGATGTAAGCGTTCTAAAGCAGTTTTGAGATAATTCTCTGCCATTGTTTAAACTAGTAGATCTCGATGAAGAGGAGCTTTTCGATATGGCGCCTTATTAAAAAAAGTCTTCCATTTTGTATGTTTGCCACTAAAGAAGAAAGCTAGAACTACACCCAGAAAAAGCGCAATGCAGATGATGATGAACAATCTATTTTCGATGATAAACGTAGTGCCCATGAGGAGAAGGAACATGCTGCCGGTGAAATAGAAGATGATGAAGAGGACTATTGTTGCTGTTAATAACATGTCGACAATTATGATGCTTTACCGATAGAAGGTTTAACACAGGACAGATCATTACTTACATCTAATAGATAAGCTTACACAATATTCATCTTATCTAAAAGATGAATGGATTTCGACTAAGAAGATATTTGGTCGGCAGTCGGCTTCAATTAGAATGCATTAAACTTCCGGCAAGACTGAAACTCGAAAGACGTAAAGTTGTCGAAAAAGAAGGAGAACCTCTTTGTCAGAGTCTTTGAAAAGGGTGTTAACAACATGTAGGAAGAGTTAAATTAGAGAGAAAAGATACGATTTATTTGTAATTTGGATGAAGAGTTGTTGAGAATAAGCAAAATTCAAAATTTCTGGGCTAAATCTCTCAGTAATTTATGTTTTACGCTTCTCCTCTGAGCGCCTTTTCTGCTCTATAGATAACTTTACAATGGCCTTCCACAATGCTCTCACTGCGACCTCCACATTGCCAGTGTAGACGAGGCCAGCGATTGCCAGCTGTCCACCGGCGAAAAGCACTCTCATCACAGCGAAGACAGCTGGCGGATATCGAAGAAAAAGAATTGTCGGGAGCACTACGCCAATGACAATCCCTTTGTGAGCATTGGCGACCTCTCCTAGACCTTTCCAATCCCTGCGCAGCGCACAGTCAATGGCATAGTTCATCTCATCCTTCATCTCTTCGAAGTACAATCCAACTGCCTCTTTAACTACCTCCACATCTTGCTGTACAGTATAGAACATCTCCTCCGCGTGTTGTTGCTGCGCCTGCTGTGAGCCTCGTGACTGATGTGATGTGTCTCCTGTGAAGCCTGTAGTGTCGTACAGTCGCCTTCTCGTTGGATCAGACAACAACTCATATGCAGCAGAGATCTCTTGAAATTTTGCCTTGGCCAAGGGGTCGTTTGGGTTTAGGTCTGGGTGGTATTTCTTCGCTTCACGGAAATAACCTAACTTTATCTCTTTGTCCGTCGCACTGTTCGACACGCCCAGAATCTCGTATGGGGATCTGTTTGAACGACGGGACCAAGTTGATAGAGCTTGATTTCTTGCTCGGATCACAGCCTCCTTCGTTAAGGTTGCATTCCTTGCATGTGCAGGAATAAACGTTACAAGAGATTTGGACGAAAAAAGGATCGGAAGAGGACTTCTTAAAAGTGATGAACGTATTGCAACACCTCGAGAGGTCTTAAATACGTTCTTATATTGGTGAAGGAGGAGGGAGGAAGTTAATCGGTCCATTGCTGGATAAACAGTGTGAAACCAACAAAGCGACAAGTGCAATTATACGGGAAGTATACCGTACTATCACGCGTTATTTTACCCCGATATTTTACGATCTCGATAAGCTGTTCATTGATAACAATCAATCAATCAAAATAAAAGAAATGAAGAATCGACAAATTAATCCAAAATTCTTTGAACAACAACGTAAAGGAGGTAGTGGAGAATCAACACTCCTTCAATCAAATAGTTCATCAGTTATTATTAAAAAATTAGAACAATGTAAATCAACTGGAACAATTAATTTATCATCTTGTCAACCACCATTACAAGAAATACCAAATCAATTATTTGAATTATATTTAAATTATTCTGAACAAAATAATTTTTGGGAGATTGAAACATTAAAAGCATTAGATTTTTCCTTTAATTCATTAATTACATTATCATATGAATTATTACAATTTCAAGATATACAATCATTAAAATTACGATCAAATCAATTAACGACATTTTATAGTGATAATGAATCATTAGAAAATTTTCAATCATTAAAAATATTAGATCTTTCAATGAATCAATTAGTATCATTACCTAATAGTTTAATTGATTTAAAGAATCTTCGTGAGTTACAGTTAGGGAATAATCGACTTACAACACTTCCTTCTGTTGTTTTTCGGTTATCTACGTTAAGAATATTAGATGCGCAGCACAATCAACTTACTTCACTCGGTGATGTGATGGTTCCTAACTCTGCTCGTGGTGGTAGAGGGGGTGTTGAACCAACTCCTGTGAGAGGAGGAAGAAGTCTGGCATCTGTACTTACCACGGCACCTTCAGCATCTACACAGATGATTGAATGTTCATTAGAGTTATTGATTGTTTTGAATCTTTCTAATAATCATTTGTCTTCTTTTCCTCCTTCTGTCTTAGAAACAATGAAATCACTCGAGACACTTGACCTCTCCAGTAACCAACTCGCAACCTTTCCCTCAATCACAACGAATAAACAATTAAAATATATTAACCTTTCACAAAATCATTTAACAGAATTTCCTGTAATAACAATACCTTTACCTTGTCTTTCACAGTTAATTCTTTCCTATAATCGTATTTCAAGTTTCCCCGCAGCAACGATAGCAATGATTGCGTCATCTATTAATGAAATGTTATTACATAATAATCAACTTATATCATTACCTATTGAAATGGAATATTGTCAACAATTAAAAGTATTAGATCTTTCTAATAATAATTTAAATGATTTAATTCCTTCATTGGGATATCTTCCTCTCTTACAGATATTAAAAGTTGAAGGAAATTGTATTAAAACGATTCGACAAACTTTATTAATTAAACCTACAGAAGAACTTAAAAAATATTTACGAACTCGTGGTCCTTCTATTCTCACTGGAGAGGATGAAGAAGGAGTTGCTCGACCTTTGGCTCATTCGACTCGTGCTGCCTCTGGACCAGTCACTAAGAAACCTGCTGCAGCTTTTATAAGAGATGATGATCCAGACGAAATAGTAGGCTTACCTTCTAACCCATCAGCTCCATCTTTTTATTCTCGTGAAATTACAGCAAAGATAGCAGAACGAATTAATGATATTAATCCGAAACAAGGTTTACTAAACTTCTCTAATCTTTCTTTACAAACTTTAGCAAAACCTTTCTTTATTAATTATCAAAGTTATTCCATTTTATCAACTATTATAAAGATTGATTTATCTTCCAATCAATTAACTGATTATCCGCATGCATTCCTCGAGGAATTGGTTACTGACTTTCAAGTTCAAGGATATCAATATATTAATCTTTCTCGTAATTTATTAGGAAAAAATATGAATTTAAATCGAGATAATAGTAAAAAAAAATTAAGAAAAATGTATTTACAATGTACACTTGATCTTAGTGAAAATACTTTAACAAATCACAATTTAGAAATTCTTTTATCAAATGCATTTACTCATGAAATACATGATATCTATGGACTTATTTTACATCATAATCCATTAAAACAACTCCTATTATCACCTCCTTCTAATTCTTTCTTACTTCATTGTTCTAATCTCCAACATTTAGAACTACAATACTGTCAATTAACATCCTTAGAAGACTTCGACTTGCAAGCATTCCCTCTCTTACAATATCTCGATATTTCCAATAATCGAGTTTCTCAATACCCATTCAATCTGGATGTAGCGTATAATTTAGAATTCCTCTCCATTGAGAATAATGAATATACATCAATACCAACTTATTTAGGTATATTACCAAAATTAAAAACATTATTAATTCAAGGTAATCCACAAAAATTAATACGTACAACCATTATTAGTCAAGGTAGTCAAAAAGTTATTGAATATTTAAAATGTCGTCATCCTACCAGTAATCCTGTCGTACCATCATCTTCAGTTATCACTTCAAATTCTTCTGATATTAATACATCATTAGCTCGTGATGTTGGAAAATTGAGCGTCGAGGAAAATATTTATAGTCGATCATCTCAGGATTATGGGAAGTCCTCTTCCAAGCCGTCTTATCAATCTGATAGAGCTGATAGAAGTAATGTAATACGATCAAATCAGTCGAGAGAAACTGTTGATTCGAGGGAGGACGATGGTGCTCTACGGAATAATATGAACCAAAGAAGAGGAAGGGAGGAAGATGAAGGAGAATCATTTGTCTCATCACAATCTCAACATCAATCCCAATCAAGAGCAGGTCAAGTAGAAGCTGTTCGAAGATTTAATTCTAGGAAACTGTTAAATTATTCTTCACGTAATAATAATAATAATAATAATAATAATAATAATAATAATAATAATAATAATAATAATAATAATAATAATAATAATAATAATAATAATAATAATAATAATAATAATAATAATAATAATAATAATAATAATAATAATAATAATAATAATGTCAAGGTATAGCATAATCCCCTAAATAATCAAAGACTTGAAGGAAGAAGGTTAAATATGAATCAATCGAAGGTTGAGATGAAACAACATCATTATATACAATCAACTTTCTGCAAAATTATTACACCAATTTTTTTTCATTCATAAAATACAGATATCGTAATTATTACATTACCAAATCAATATTAGTGATGATCATGTAGGAATTGAGGAGTGACATTCATTGACTATTTCAATCATTCATAGCATGTTATATTGTAATTAATAAATGATTTATAACGATTTGCTTCATTTCTCTAGAGAATATGGAGAAGCCTCAGATGTAAATAGATCAATAAACCTCTCTGATTTTACATAATTGAGAATCCTATAGCTGTCAACCATATAATTAGCGATTAGATCTTCAATGATACAAAGATTGTTGGAAGTTCGGTGACAAACCTACAGAGGTAAGATGCATTGGATATCGACCAAGATTGCAAAAGATATACATTGTCTATCTTGAAAATGCGAAAAGAATTACAACGCGTGTAATAATGGTGTGGGGAATAAATCTCTGGATGTCATGAATTTGTATCTCAATCTTCTGCAAAACCTGTTTACGTTTTATCTTGTAGTACACGCCATCATGATTTTCAGGTAATTACAAGTAGCCAATACCAATGCCCCATCATGAAAGAATGATTATCAGAAAAAGTTTGTTCGGGACTGACTCCTACTAATAACTAAGTCTCGATGTGCGGGTTTGTATCATATATCATACGAAGCAGTAAAGAAGATGGAAGATCCTTTCCTATTCGTTTCCACTTGTACAGCAGAATTATTTCTTTCCTTACTAGTTTGTATTACATTGGCCGTCATCTTGCTGACCTAAGTAAATAGATATCATTAGATTGAAATGAGAAGATGTTCAGAAGAAAGAGTATTTTCATGATCTTATTACATCATATACTACAGAATAGACGATATATACTCAAAAACAAAAACAAAACAAAAAAAAACAGAATCATATCATCTTTATCATTTATATACTCAAATAAATGATAAAGAAAGAGAACAAAAAAAACATAATACAATATAATCAAGGGGAAAAACAATGAACTTTCATATTGTTTGTCATTTATCTCTAAAGTCATTTCTTTATTTTATATAGCCCCGCAGATTAGCCAATATTATTCCTAACCATATATCCGTGAAAAACAATACGAAACACAAACAACACAATCAAAACTTGAAGAAAAACAAAACACACCATGATAAGATCAAAAGTAATTAATCAAAATTAAAAGAAAAAAAATCATCGACGACAACAACAACAATAATAACAAAAACAATGAAAGGGGAAATCTCTCCCATATCCCTCATAACATCTCTCTAATTGGTGATTGAACCTGATCGAGAAGCAGAGAGATTTCTCCTGCTCTTACTAGTACTACCCATAGTATGCATATGACTATTACTCGTATGGAAGAAATGACTACTTCCTGCTATTGCAGGAGGTGTAGACACTGCTGTCGTTGCTGTTGTTGCTGTTGTTGGTCGAGGTGACTCAGAAGGAGAGATATAAGTCAAATTCCCTTGTAATGACGTTGATAATGATCGTTTAGATAACATTTCAATTTTCTTTTCTATTGGTTGTCTTAAATATAGTTTATTTGATTTTAATAATGTTTCTTCTTTCTCTAATTTCATTGCATCACGACGTGTTAATATTGTAAATTCTGTAATTTCATCAGGTCGGAATGCTTCTTCAATTAAATATTTCTCAAAATGATATGATCCTTTTCTTGTTGGTACATTCATAATAAATTCAGAGGAGGAAGACTTTGGTCTTTGCTGTGATGTCATAGGATTCTCACCATCGAGCATTACTCCCTTCGGACTATGAGGTGATGATGTGCCAGTGCCTGACATACCTCGTGTTAGAGTAAAGTGTTGTGGAGTACTACCTGACTTCATTAATAGATGGTGGTGGTGGTGGTGGGTAGGTGTGGTCTTCCCTTGTGGTGTTCCTCTCTTTCGCTGAGGACTTGTCTCTCGTTCCTCTTCTTCTATCGAGAGTGTGAGAAGAGAAGAAGGAGGACGATAGTGATTCATGGTTGTTGATGGAGGAAGTTCAGTGGAATTGTCAGGGAATCCGATCATTAAAGACATGGAATCATTACCAGTCGTGTCATCATCCATCATCTTCCCTCCTCTCACAGTGGTAATAGGCGGTGATGACGTTGTTACAGGATCTTTCCTTTCACCAACTTCAATAAAATCAATCATTGATTTCCTATTATTCGTTGAGGAATGACGTAATTTATTCACGAAAGAAGTAGATTTAGAGACTGCAGGAGGAATACCACCACCACCACCTCCTCCTGCAGTAGAGATCATAGAGCTGCGAGTACTGCTATGATCATTCGTATTGTGAATGAAGGAGGTGCGAGTAGATCGATCACCATAATGATGATCAAATGGAATAAAAGACGATGATGAAGCACGAGTAGTTCCTGTCCCTCCTGCGATTCCTGACGCACCAGAAGAGAAGAAAGATGCACGACTTCTAATAATCGCTGATGTGGCATCTAAACTAGTACGAGCAACCGAAGAATTCCCAACACGAGGTAAAATCATTAATCCTGTTGGAACATGAGAACTCTTATCACCACCTCCTCCTCCTCCTCCACCGCCTTCCTGGACAGTCTTAGTACTGCTCTCATGGTATTGATTCACGTCCTCTGACGTTGATAATATACTTCGTTGTATATTCGCCATTTGATTCCCTTTCGCTAATACCTTCTGTAAAGCTAATACAAATGATTCATCTGATTCAAAATCAGTTAACACTAACGAAGAGTTTCTTCTAACAATCTTTGCTGAGCCTGGTGATCGTTTCCCATCACTGCTACGATTAATACTACCAAGGATCGCTTCACTCCCTCCTCCACCTCCACCACCTCCAGCTGTAGGAGGTATTTGTAAGAGTTGAGTAGATTCTCTTTTCCTTGTTTGATTATATATTTTAATCTCTTCATTACGACGATGAATAATTCTTTCTAATACAGTGGATGAATCTTCCCACTGGGTACTTGATGAAGTCGTTAAAACACTTGACATACCACGATGAGTATTTAACTCTGATTTCTCTCCAGTTGTAGTGTTAGTATCTTCTTCTTTTTCTTCTTTCTTCTTCTTTCCTTTTAAAGAAGGGAAAAGTGATTCAGCATCAGAGGAAATGGAACATACTAATGCTTTGACATTAATAGCATCACAAACTAATTCAATTTCTTTCATAAATTCTAATATTTTCACCTTTTGTATGACTTCACCAATCGATCCACGACATTCTGCAAGACAACAGATTAATTGTTCAACGGTTGGTTCTTTTTCTATCTTTTTCTTAGATGAGGAATCGTTACTAGTATTCCCTTTCCCTTTCATCTTTCTTTTACTATTCCCACCACGTGCTTCTCCTTGATGTTTCCCAGGTGATGACGCAGCAGTTGGTGAGTGTAAGATCGTTGCTGGTGAGGCAATATAATGTGGTTGATTGTTGTCTTGTTCATCTAAATGAACATTTTTCGTTTTAATTAATTCGTATCTTGGTAAATGTTTAAAACCATGATGTAGACGTATTGCATGGAATTTTTCTGGTGGGATTGCACGATGTAATATGGTTAATTGTTTTTTCAATAACCAGAAAGGTGGACGATCAGCAAAGATTTCAAAAGCTTCTTTATCATCAAATCCATATGCATAAGATATAGATTGTATTTCTTCTACGGAATCATTCATTGGAAGAATATTCTTAAAATCTTCACTCACTGT
>VKHI01000052.1:37906-83928 GCA_015145745.1 Poterioochromonas sp. DS
CTACTTCCCTCATTCAACACACCGCTTGACAAGCTTCTCATATAATCCCCTTGGCGATTACTATTCCGACTTGCTGTGTCATCGTCACGATTTTTCTGGCCAATCAAGACAGGAGCTGCTGACGTCGGTCTCGATTGAAGCAATCTCTTAGGAACATCCCTCTTCTTTGGGTCAAAACCGTCCACCGTCGATAACTCAAGCGATAACTCGTGAGAAATCACAGGAGGCTTTGTGATGTGAGGATGAACATTGTCAGCAGTGATGACAACAGAAGGACCAGCGGACAAAGGACGCGTTGGAGTACTGCTCCTAGAAAGCGGAGAGTCGAAGTCATCGTATGAATTCGCTCTCAGCGCCTTGACCAAAGCTTGTGGTGAAGTATAAATTTGTGCGGATGCTTGCTTCACACTAGATGACGTATTGGGCCTTGGGATCGAGGAAGAAGAATGTGGACGTTGATGCTTCTTATTTTCTTCCTCCGCGCTATTATTTGATTGTCTCGAGACAGACGATGTAGGCTCGTTGTGAAAGACAACAGCTCTTGCTTGATCACGATGCCTTGCAGCGCTCATCGTCTTTGTTGGACCAGTTGGAGAAACAGTAGAAAAGACAGAGAATTCCTCTGTCCATGCGTTAACAGGAACTAATGCAGGATCTTTCTTATTTAATTGATAATGACTTTGTTCATTTACCATTGATCGAATTTTCTTTGGATAATAAGCTTTCTTTCTTAATTCTACTCGTTTTGCTTCTAATTCTTCTTCTAATCGTTTCTTTTCTTCATTCTCTTGAACTATATCTTCGATACCATCACTAACAACATCTTTCACTAATGAATGAAGGAAATGATTAAAGACAGCTAGTAACAGAATATCCCATGAAATTTCTTCATTCATTATGATTTCAATCAATTCATTCACTGCGACATCAATTAAACCTTCTTTTATTGTAGCTGTCGTCAGTGCAGTCTTAGTAACAAAGAGAGCAGTACGTGATGTTAAAAATGATGTCACTGATCGCTTAACAAGATCGTCAACAACAATATCTAACACTTTATTGGTAAATGCCTCGGTTACAAGTTTTCTTTCCACGGATTTGATTAAATCAGTCGAGTAAGAGATAGAATAACCTTGGATAAACTTTCTTCGTTTGACAGCTTGAAGGTAATATCTGGTGGCTTGTTCTTCAGCAACCATTTGTGCTTCTTCCTTCTGACGCCGCAGTTCTTCCTGATAGAGTCTATTCTCTTCCTCTAATCGTCTTGTTTCTTCCTCTCGTCGTCTTTCTTCTTCAGCTCGTAATTCTTCTTGTCTTTGCCTTTCTTTCTCTTCCTCTTGTTCTTTAATATTTTGTATTAGTTGATTAATATTCATGGTCATCGAACCACTTCCAGAATAATCTAATGGTAAAATCATTCCTTTCATCGCTGGTTCCTCATTCTCTCCTGTTATTCCACCGCCTTCTAAAGAATTATGAGAAAGAAGATCCACTATGGAATTCCCATCCATATTTGGAAATATACCATTATTTCCTTTATTATTAAAAGTAATCAGCGAATCGCTCTCTTCATTATCGAAATCTCCACCTACTCGAAGTCCTGACATATCACTATCTTGATAAAGAGAATTAGAGTCGGCACTCATGAAAAGAGCTGAATGACGAATGTTTTGGGAAGATTTTCTCCTCATCTTTGGTGAAACCTTCACTTTCTCTTTTTCTGTGTCAGTCATTGGGGTTTCTTCTGGGAGATGATAAATTGGAAACTCTTCCGGATTCACATTCTCTGATGCAATGAACGACGGTTCCCTAAATTTCGTTTCTCCTTCATCAGTTATGGAAGGAAAAGGAGATGCTATTGCTGCAATCCCTAAACCCTCGCGATGACTTGACATCATCATATCTTGAAAGAAGTCCGTTTGATAACTTGGTTGTTTCACTAAAAGAGGGAATAACAAAGACTGGAAAGTCATTGGTTCTTCTTCAATTGGTTCATATTCTGCTTCAAGCCGCTTTCGTCTTATTTCTTCCGTCTCTTCATAAACCTCAAAAGCATTGCCTAAAATGGGTTTCCGATGTTGGTGGAGTAAAACAATATTAATTCCTTTCTTATTTGGTTGTATCTTTGCATAGGCCGTTAATTGATAGCTTATTTGAAAGGTAAATTCAAGTAAATCGTCAGAAGTAGCAGTAGCATTCGGATGTCGTGGAGGAATACGCGCTTTACGTTGTTCAAATGCTTCTGCCTCATAGTTAATCGTTCCTTTCGGATGATTGGGTGAGCTAATGAGTGGTGACAAAGGAGGAAGATAAGAATCTTGAATATCCTCTTCAGGATGACAAAAAGCAGTTCTCTGATGTTGTGCTTCAACCATCAGATCATTAATCACAATATTTAATAAGGATGGTTGAGATAATAGAATCCGAAATAATTTTTCCCATTTTTTCTTTAACTGTGGTGTTGATGATTGTAATTGACTACGATCAATAAATTCTCTCAACATATAAAAAGAAAATAAATGATTGGTTGAAAATTGTAAGAAATTCACTTGTGTGACATCATGACTATTCATAACACTAATTAAATAGTAATTACCATAATGATCTTTATAGATATCACGTAATAGAAAGGCTTTAAAGATTGTTGTCCGGATCACAACAATTTCACTGGATGTATATGATTCTAAAGAGATTTTATGCTCAAGTACTGACGATAGGATGGTAGAAGTATCATCAGCACCACCACCTCCTGATAGGGACTTCAAGGCAGAGGAGTATGCACTCAAAGCACTCATTGTATCTAAGGAAGTAGAAGTTGCCGTACGTTGAGGGAGCTTTAGAATTGGAAGATGAGGCTTCTCCTTCGCTAATTTCTTTTGTTTCTCAAGGACAATTAATCTTTCTTCCTCTAACTGTTGGAATCGAATTAATTCATTCACCTTTCCTTCATTAAAGCGTTCTACCACAGCGATGAGGGTATTATTTGGTTTATAATTCGGATTAATATCTGTTTTCTTGGTTTCATCATATTTTAATAATACACGACGATAATAGTAGGAAGCTGGCACCTTCTTTTTCGAGGAAGTCGAGGCAGTCGTATCGTTAGAGAATTTGAGGATTAGAAAGCAATATTCCCGCTGTCGTTCCTCGCTGTTCGCTTTCTTCTCTCCTCCTTCCTCTCCTAAAACACGGGGAGTATTCTCTGTCGAGGTAATTGATGGTGGTTGAATATTCTCTAAATCAATGTTTGTCACAATCTTTTGATATTCTATTGATAACTGTAATTTCTCTTCTCCATGATACTCATTTAATTTCTTCACAGTATCTTTCATTGGAGCAAAGGGTGTTTGTAATTTAATCACTCCAAAGCGATTATTACTAATATCATACACGTGAATGAGTCGAATCATTCCCATCCATGATGGTTTGACACGAATAAATACAGGATAACGAATAACTTCTTGCTTCCCAGTGATTGGATTCGTTCTCATTCCTTCAATTAAAACAGATAATTTTGCTGACATTCGATGTAACCGTTCTCTAAAATGTACTGTACCTAATAATAAATGAGTTCTTTCAATATTCCCTCGGATAAATGCTTGTGTTTTTGCTAATATAATATCTTCAGATCCCATATGTGCTTTAATTTTATCTAATATCGGATGGATGGAATCAATCACTTCTGTTGAAACACTCATTGAATCCATTCGCATTAATGTGGAAATTTGGCGTGTCATTGCAGAGAAAGTTGGAGAGAAAGAAGACGGCGATCCAACTACACGCGGGCTACTAATCGAATCAGGGTCAGTTGCACTCTTGACTTTACTTGTAGTTGGACTGAGAGTTTCATTTTCTGATATCTTTTGTAGCATCGTTGGATGTCGCGTTGAGGGTGATGTGGCGGATTGTACTTTACTGCGGCGATGAGAGGGAGATTGGTGTGAAGGAGATCGTGCTTTGTTCGTAGGAGTGGAAGGAGAAGTAGGCATTGGGATTCCATCATGATCATCTTCTTCATCAATATGGAAAGTCTTAATAGCTAATGGATCAGAGTAAATAATATCTTCATTGCCTTTCCCTGATCGATCTCGCTTCATCCATTTCGCTTGAGTTCGGCGTAATTGCACATTAAAAGGAGCTTTCGTTAACGCTTGCTGTAAAGAAAGATCAAAATTAGACAAAAGCATCAGAAATCCGTTCATATTACCTTAATCGCAAGTTTTGCATCCTCTAAACGACCACATCGAAAGCATGACTTAGCGAATCGAAACCATAACATCGGTCTCTTAAAAGCATCCATATCCTTAGAGATTGCTAACATATAAAACTCTGTAGCTAAAGAATGCATCTCATGTAAAGCACATTTATCGGCAATCACCATCCACGTTGCCGCATCATTTACCCAATCATCATATTCAACATCTTCTTCCAGGATTCCTTCTAGTATAAGCTGTTGATGCACAATACGATATGCATCTTCACTATCTGATAATTCAGCATTCGTTTCAGTAACAGTCTGTGAATTCGATAATGCTTCTAAATTACGTGATATAATTGTCATCATTTCAATTTTAGTGAAAAATTTTGGTGGTCCAACTTCCGCGGATTCAAAAAAATAATTATTCGCACGTTCTAAATCATTTAATTCTTTAAAGATGGTACCAGCATAAAATAAATAATTAGCATATTGTTTATCATCTGAATCAAATTGATTAATTAATAATAAAACAATCTCGGATGCAGTATAATAATCACCCATAATGATTAATAAACGAATATATTCAACGTAATCATCAGGGTTATTCCATGAATTTGCTGTTGTTGCGGGGTAATAATCTTCACTATCATTATTATTACCACCACCTCCACCACCACTAAAGCCACCAGCGCTATCAGGGAGTTGTATTTCATGTTCTTTAAAATGTAAAGAGAAAAACTTCTTCGCTGCTTGTAAATGATGTAAAGGATAGGTCACACCTTCTGATTTACATAATTCAAAATAAATACGAGCATATTTAATATAATTTTTTTTCTCTTTTAATATAATATCTTGATACGTTGGATGTGTTTGAATCCATTCAATTAATTCAACACAATCATTTAGAAGATTACGATGTTTATAACCACGATCTAATGATAAATCAATAATTAAATCTAATAATTGTTTTAGAATCATACTGTCTAATTTTTGTTTCAACTATAGAAGAAGAAAAAAACAGTAATTAGGGTGAGTGAGGTTGCTATGAAGTTGGTAGTGACTTACCTCTGAAATCAATACATTCACCTTAACATTATTCATTCTATCAGTACGAAAATTTCTTTCATCACCAAAATTAGTGATTGCAAGTCTAGTTGAACCATGACGATCTACACGTCGATTCGGTGCACGAATCGAGCTCCTCACAGGTCGGGAAAACTCATTTTTTGCTTCTGTATTGGTATTTTCACCGCCAACAACGCGGCCCATTAACATAGAGAACGATCGTCTCATGTTATTAGGTCTAACATCAATAAGGGAAGAGATTTAGTGGGTATTCTTTGGTCTTCTTTGTCTCTGATGATGATGTGTTGGATTTCACTGCGGAAATTTAAAGTAACCGCTACCGATAACAAATACCGGTAGTTTGCCGACAAATTTGATGCATTATGTGCTGGCGTAACAGATGTTAAACTACTGTCGTTACGAAACAAATATAGAAACTGCAATTTTTTAGGATTGAAAAAATAACCTATCACTGATTTTCGTTGTCGTTTTCAGTGTCTTTTTCTGGTGTTTGAGGATCATAAGTCGTTCTCAGCTCTTCGTCATTAGGTTGCTCTGTGTCCTCGCGGGGAACTTCTATTGGGTCTTCCACGTGCAATACATCCTCAACTTGATCAACCTCCTCAGCTTCATCTCTGCTTTGTTCACGACTAGTCGCTTTCCGATGCTTTAACTGTTCCTTATTGACAAAATATTCATCAATTTGCAATAAATCTGCTTCATATCGATTTTCAAGCTCTGTTAACTTCTTACTATCACTTATTTCTCTCTCCGCTAGCTCCCTCAAGACCTAAAAATAAGAATTAATACATAACGACCAATCGACCGAAATGGAGGATATTCCTTTCCTTACCTCCTCTTGTCTCTTTAACAACAATTCTTTCGATTGTTTATTATGATTTGCAGGTATCCAAGCAATTTTTGGTTCTGTTTGTGTAAATAAAAAATATTGTAATGATTCTAAATATTTTCGATGATTATTTGTTAATAATTGAATTTCTAATACATTACGATCATAGATTTCTTTCTTTTTCTCTTTTTGTCTTGCAATTTCACGACGATGATTTTCTTCTTCATGCTTTTTTGTAATATCATTTAATAATTGTTGTTGTTTATTAATCTTTTGTGAATCTTTTTCTAATATATTTTTCGCTAATCCTAAATGACCCATTAATGAACCAAACATTCTTTTATTACGACCAAGAATTTCAGGCTTTTTATATGTATCTTCAATAAATGCTTTCTTTGTTTCGAGAAGAGAAGTATTGTTTTTACCTTGTTGGATCTCATCCCCTTCATTCCTTTCATTTCGATGGTCTCCAGAGTTATTACCAGGCCGCGAAGATCTAGAGCCTCGTTCCTCTTCATTTTGAACAGAATCATTACTTTCTCGTCTTAAAATTGGTGCTTTGTCGTGTGTACCTCTTCTATCATTTCTGTAATTATTTTCTTGTTGACGACGATTTGAAGGATTCCAATCAGATCCCTCATTTCTACGAGGTCGTTTATTCGAGTGTTCATTATTTTTTTGCCACTTTCCATTATCCCGACGATCATTCTGATGATCATCTTCATCTCTTCCATGCTTCAATCCACGTCTTTCCTCCATCTTTGCAATAATTGTTGTCTGGAGAGATTTTCTCTTAATTTAGCACCATAGAGTATCGTACGTTGCTAAATTTCGAAAAAGCTAGAATAACATTCTCATTTTATTTTATAGTAACATGAATGAGTGCTTTCCTTGCTGTGCGATGGAGATGGAAGAGAGTGGGACATCTCCTGTTCCAGGGAAGAAACACAGACCAATAAAATATTGGTATGCGAAGATCACTGATCCTTTCCTTGTTCAATATAATGAAATGTTGAAAGAGTTGAATGAAGAAGAGAGACTGAAGGTGAAAAAGTTTGTATTTGAAGCTGATAGACATCGTGCACTCCTATCTATACTCCTTCAAAGAGCTGTGATCATGGAAACCTTCCACCTCGCCAACAAAACACAATATTCCATCGTTCGAACACCTGAGGTAAATTTCTCTCTCACGTCTGACCCGTCTGAATTTCGCTCTTGTAGAACAAACCATATCTCAAATATAGCTCTAAGAAAGTCTTAAATTGGAATTATAATGCATCGCATCATGGAGATTTTGTTTGTATTGTTTCACACGATCGTTTTCTTGTTGGAGCTGATATAGTTGATACAACGACTCGTCCTAATGGAGTAGATTCGTTTCGAGAATATGTTGACATGTTTACTCAACAGTTAACTCCGACTGAAGTGAATCTGATATTCAGGTAAGCTTCAGAATGACCTATTATCTCGCCATTTCACATTCTTTTTTCGCGCAGTGTATCAAATGAGAAAGATCAATATGACATCTTTTATCTTATTTGGTCTTTAAAGGAGGCGTTCATAAAGGCAATAGGCCTTGGTCTTGGGTACGATCTATTGACGGTACGCTAGCTCATCATTCGATAAAGTTTGATGATTGTTTATTTCAGGCCGAATTCCGATTCACCCTGTCAGGTCAGGATGGCGAACAAGTTCCAACTGAGGGTGAAGCTTCAATAACGATTCAAGGGAAACCTCGAGGCGATTGGAAGTAAGTTACCCTGCTTCTTTACGTTGTTACGATCACTGAGTGTGTGTCGTTTAGGTTTCGTTTTAGACGGATTGATGAAAGGACAATTTTTTCTGTCGCCTTCGGTCCTCTCTCAGAGGCGTTAGAATCCTTTAAAAAGGAAGCATGGAAGAGTCAGCTCCACCATACAGATAGTTATTCAACTGACGTTGAAGCTGTCTTTTACGAAGATGAAATAAAGTCAGTATTTTCCAATTTAATCCACAAATCAGTTGAAGATCTTCTCAATATTGCTTATCCACCTCATCAACGAGCTTTAGAAGAGATAAAATTGAATTAGATCGATTTCTTCCTCGATGTTTATACTGTAAATTACAAAGAGAATGTTCATACTTCCGAATTCAGTTAACAAAGAATAGCGAATAATCCGTTACATCAATATGCACACAAAAAACACATCAAAACAAAGCAAGGAGAGGGAACAAAACGACTATCACCCACCTATCGCGGATGTTATTGCTCGTATTCGTAATAATTATCATCGGAAGGACTTTGGTAGTAATAAGTTTCCGGGCTATTTGATATTCCTGAAACGAAGCCACCAGGAGAGTTTACCGCTGTATTAGCAGGATATCCTGTTGTCATACCAGTTCTACCTCCAGCTCCTTTCATCGTTTCTCCTCCTTCATACGAAAGTTCAGTAAGAATTCTGTCGATTACTAACACTCCATCAGGTGATGGCCCTTGATCAAATAAAGCAAAAATAAATCTAGCAAGGAAGTTTGACAATGCAATAGTAGGATTTTCATCAGGATAGATACGAACGGCTAACGCTAAGAGAGCATCAAGAAAATGATCATAGTTCAATCTTCTGATACCAGGTGGTTTAGCCTTTGAAAAGATAATATCTATCTCTGTCCGTCCAATATATTGATCCAAATCAGGTGCTTCACGGCACATTCTTGCAAAACTCACTCCATCCATGGAGTTTGCGAATGGTTGAGTAGATTTTACCTCTTCAGGAAAATTCTGTTCAGCAAAGGTTGACTTCCATGGAGCACAATAATGAGTAAATATTAAATACAATGCTTCTCCTAAAGATACTGTCTCAGGTGGGGCATAGAGAGGAGTTTCATCCATTCTTCAATGAAAAAAAAGATATGAAATATCCAAACTAATCAAAAATAAAATTAATAGAGGAAAAAACGTTTTCTCTCTCCGTCTCGGTAATTACCGGTATTCCTGTTCTACCGATTCGTGAGAATTGCAGCAGTCAATTGAGTGATTCAAAAGCATTTCAAAAGATCTTTCATTAACCTGTGTTTAATCTAGACATTAGGTGATATTTTTCTGTCCTTTTATTTACTCGATTTATTTTGTCCCTTTTTTTTTTCTTTCTCTCTTTTGTGTTTGGTTTTCTCTCTTGCCGTTTCTGGTAATTTCGAGTGGGAAAAGATGAAAAGAATCCTTACGAAGAGAAAGTCTCAAATTTCAAAGAATCCTGATTTTTCACAAAGTTTAGTTGAAAATGATCATTTAGAATTAAATTCACCACGAACAGGTAAAGCGAATGGTGGTAGCACGGGTCAATTTCAAACCAACCCAATGATAGTGAATGCCAATAACAAAGCACCTTCATCGAATTACCATCACCCTCAACCAACTCTCGCATCAGTTCCTTCTGATTTTCACGAATATTTCCTACCAGAAGAAGGATATACATGGGATTTTTGTATGGTTGTACCAAATGCTGATTATTATAAGAAAAAACATGAAGAAGAAGATTTAGAATCACAATCGAAAAAAGGGAATAATACAGTTACTGCATTAAATTTAAATAAAATTTCTTATGAAGATATTATGGAACGTTTATTTTTATCTGGTTTACAGACATATGCTTTCCAATCAGGTGACGGCGATGAGATTTATATTAAAATACGTGCACCATTAAAACGTTTAAAAGAACATGCAACAGAAGTTGGTTTTAAAATGTTATATGATGCAACTCATTTAGCAAAAGTTATTGATAAACAAAATACACCCATTGCTGATGATCCTGAAATTACTTCATTAACACCATATCAATTCATTTATGGTCCATATGATATGGGTAAGTCGTACACTTCCTCCACCTTTTACCATTTCTTAACTCTCTAACCCTTTCTATGATATAGAAAAACCGCTATTGTTTGCGAAAGCTCATAATCTCTCTCATCCCTTCTCACCAATTATTCGTATCAAGTTGTTAATGGATATTATCACCTCTGATGAAGACGGATGTTGTTCTTTAAACTTACGTAAAATTACCAATGATGGTCCAAATGATGAATCCTCATCCGTCATTGCCTATTATCCATTACATGATGAACTAGCACGTGATCAATTAAATAAAATCTGGTTAAATTTACGTGTTAAGCCATGGGAACAACCCATCGATGAAGTAAAAGAATATTTAGGTGAAAAAGTTGCATTATATTTTGAATTTGTTGGACATTATACAACATGGTTAAGATCATTAATGATTGCTGGTTTACTTGTAGCAATTGATATGGCAGTTGAAACAATTATCTTTGATTTTGATCGTGCATTATTAGCTGGTTATTCCATCCCCTTTTATTGTATTTTTGTTTCCTTTTGGTCACAATTAATGATTGAATATTGGAAACGTCGTGAAGCACGTAAAGCAATGGAATGGGGTACATCAGACTTCGAAGAAACACAATCACAAAGACCAGAGTTTAAAGGTGTACCAACACATTCTGTTATTGATGGTAAATTAGTGAAATTCTTTGATTCAAGAAGTAAAACCAGAAAATTATGGTATTCTTATTTCATTATTGGTTTAATGATGTTATTAGTCATTAGTTGTGTATCAGGTATCTTTGGATTACAGTATTATATTAATTCTGATGTTAATGATGATGCTAATAAGAGTACTGGTAATACTGCTGTCTCTGTCTTTAGTGCCATACAAATTGTTGTTTTAAATGCATATTATTCTGATTTAGCTATTGGTTTAAATGATAATGAAAATCATCGGTAAGTTTGATGCATTCAATCTAATCCTGTTTAATCGTTTGTGTGTAGAACGGATACTGAATATGATGATGCATTAATTGGGAAATTGTTTGCATTTTCATTTATTAACTCTTATGCATCTTTATTTTTTATTGCTTTTGTGAAAAGTAATTTAGGTGAAGCTTGCCAAGGTCCTTGTATGGTTGAACTAGCCTATCAACTCTTTATCCTCTTAAGTAAGACACCTACCTCCCTTACCTACTGCCACTGTCTGATCAATACCTTTTTATTAGTAACGAAGATGACCATTGAGAAAGTAACAAACTATGTTACCCTGAAAGTGAATCAATATATTATTCAATACAATGAAGTAGCAGAATATCGTGAAGCAATCAAAGAGAATCGTAAAGTATTCGAACCATCAAAAATTGAACTAGTAAGAGAGAACTAATACATATATATTATTCGTATTCTTTACCTATTGTCTCTGTAGGAAAAGCGATTAGAAGCATATGATCCCTCGTTAGGTGTATTAACAGATTATGCTCAAATCTTTATTCAATATGGTTTCGTGACATTATTTGTCTCCGCATGCCCTGTGGTAAGTGTTTTTGCTGTGTGGTTTCTTTCCTTGTATTACTATTATCAATATCTTTGATAGGCTCCCCTTCTAGCATATATTGGTAATCAAGTAGAAATCAGAGGAGATGGATCAAAACTACTCTATGACATGAGAAGAACCATTCCTACCGGTGCGGAAGATATTGGTACATGGGCAGTCATTCTACAAATGACTGCAGTGATTGCCGTTGTGACCAATGCTGCAATTGTTTGTTTTGTGATGGATTTAGTTGATGCAACAGCTTGGGGTTCAGTATGGTTATTTATTGGATTTCAATATGTGATCTTTGTCTCTATGGCAATTTTCTCTTATATTGTGGATGATGTACCAGAAGAGGTACAAATTCAATTACAGCGTCAAGAATATTTAAGAGAACGTGCAGAAATGACGGATGAAGATCGTGAAGAAGAAAAAGGAAAGAAAGATGGTCAAAAACCTAAACATACCTCGATTGCTCCTCAATTATTTCAGGTAAGAAATGACGCTCTGTTGTTATTTATTCTATTGTTAATATTCCGTATTCTTATCTGTAGATTCATGATTATGATGAAGAAAATCCAACGAAAGAAGCCAAGATTCCTAGTGGAAGAGGTTGCATTATCTGTTAAAATCGTCGTTATTTGTAAAACCATCATAAGAATTGATATTTGCAGTACGAGGAAGCACTTCAGTATTGATTTGCACTGTTTTCCTCCCTCTCGTTCGTTCATTCATTCTTCTTTTTCTTTCTTGCTTTAGTATTGTTGTTTTTGTTTTCTTGTTTCAGGCATCGTGCTAATGTAGGTTTTGATTATGCTTGCTTTGTTTTTTGTTTTGTTTCTTTTAATTTATAGGTTTTTTCTTTTTATTTCTGATGTGATTGCTGTTATTGCTGATAATGAATGTGGAGGGATTATTATAGAATATATATATCTACCTATCTCCTAACCAACCTCTTTACTACCCCCGAGTACCTCCTTTTAACAAATCATAAGAAACATTCTAATGTAGGGGGTGCAATAGAAACAACACTACAACAGTGCCTATAACACACAATATCGTTTGACTTGTCCGACAGCAACAGCGATACTATAGACTATAGTTCCATGCACAGATAACCCGGCAAAAAAATTAGAACTTCCATCATCTTCGGCATTATCGTTGATGCACTTATCAATCGAGTCGGTGTCGCTATTGCTTCTGCCTCTCGTTAGCATGTTCTTTATTTTTCTCTCTTTCCCATCTTTAGTCGAAGATAAGTGCTTTGTTCTTTTATATACTCATCTAATCTTTCCTCAATTTCTTCATCAATATCTTTGGAGTCATTCAGTCTCATTCGTGTTGGTTCTCCTGCCCATTCTTTCTCCTTGATTCGAAATGACTTCTCAGCAGTATTTTACGGTGTTGATAAACGTAAAATATATATCCGTCAATTCGCACAAGAGTAAGATTCGTAATTTCCGCAATCTACTCTATCGAGGGTCCAGCCTAACAAGCTCATCATAGTATATATATATAGTAGTTGAGGAGATCGAGGAATACAGGAATAACATCTCAATAACCTCAATGAATCACTTTTAATTCCAATCAAACAAACTCTATCTGTACTACTTGATACCCCTCAGGGAGAAAACAAAAATGGGTATGAGTTTTAGTTCATCAGGAAGGGTAGGATATGAATGGAAAACATTAACACATAGTGAATATGAACAATTACTAAAAGATATTCAACAATTAAGAGATATCAATCTCCCATTAAAAAAACCTACTCCTTCTAATACAGCAATAACTTTAGAATTCCTATCACCTGAATATATTGAAGAATTTGTTACACAATTATTAGTAAAAGAAGATGAAATGAGAAAATCATTGAAATATCAACAATACTATTCTATTGAAATCAAGAATGATCCAACCTATGGTTATCAAACTGTTACTGATAATTTACAAAGAGAATTAGCAAATGAAGTGAATATACCATTAGATCTTTGTTTAAAGGTATTACAATATTCTCATCTATTAACGAAGAAAGCATATGAGATTTCTTTATATCGGAAATATAATCGATTAAAGAAAGGTTCTTTAAATATTGGTGATTATGCACCGGATGTTTTCCTTCATTCTTTCCCTTCTAATGGTAATAATAAAGTTTCTCTCTTTCCTGGGAATGATAATGGTCTTCATCGTCGACCAGCTGTTTTAGTTGCTGGTTCATACTCCTGACCTCCACTTCGGGCATTGCGAGAATCATTGGTTGATCTCTCCCATGCCTATAGTCACGTTGTAGATTTTACCTTCGTCTACATCATGGAAGCTCATGCTGAAGATGAATGGCCTGTAGGAACAGTCGTTCCTGAAGACGAAGATATTGGAGCTGTTTCCTTAAAACAACCAACCCGTATTGAAGATCGTTACCTTGTTGCAAAAGCATTAAATCGTGATTTACCACTTGGAAATGATTTTCGTTTCCTTGTTGATACGATAGAAAACTCCTTTAATAACTCATATGCTTCATGGCCTTTCCGTTGTTGGATTGTTGATGAAAATGGGAAGATTGCTTATATGAGTCAACCACCACCTAATGGAGTAGCAGAAGATCTTTCAGTGACTGAATTAACTGCTTGGTTAGAAGCTTTCCAACAATAAACAAGAGCGGATGAATAGATACTGTATATCTTGATCTTATTATTCTTTTGTTTCTTTCTTTTTTCTTAATTTCTTTTCAGTTGAAATGATGTTAAAAGGGTTTCTATTTAATAGAGCCTTTTGATTGATACTTTCTGATTTGATCTTTTTTGAAAAATGAATGAAGAATGGAAGTAATTTCAGATATTGGACATCCCTCTCAAAAAAATACTTTCCTCCAATCCAGTCCAATCCAATCCATATTTCCTTTAGTAAGTAGAACAGCAACATTTGTAAGAAAACGGCAATAAGCAGTAGTAATGAACTTCTATCACTATATATAAGTATATTGTAGATTGTTTCACAATTAATATAATATAAAGATCGATAACCAATGTCATGAAATTTGCTTCGTTATCATTGAGATTGGAACAACGAGATCCATAGGAGAATTTATTGACAAGAGAGGTAGAGAGTATCATTCGATAATTGGACCATGTCTTCCAACGCTTTTCTGTAAGGTTATGATGGTAAACCATACACGACAGATGCAATTATACAGATTCATTGACCTTAAACAATCTTATTTATGTGCTGGCGACATGAAGATTCTCCTGTCAAAGTTTATCACATCACGCCTATATACAGAATATAATATCATACAATCATATCACTACAATTCTTTAGCACTCTTTTTCAACAATGTCTCATTCTTTCCTCCAGCACCGATTAAACCTTCTTTCTCTGACAATAACAAATCAGACAAGTCTTTATCAGTTGCTTGAATTTTCGCTCCAATGAGAAGATTCCCAATCTGTTGATTCGTTCGATGATGAAGAATAGGGATCCATACTTCATGCTCAACTCCTTCCTGTAAAGAACGAAGATCATCCATCATCATTCTTCCTCTCCCATATCTCTTAGAGGATATTAGAGTTGATGAATGAATCATAAATTCAATTCTTTGACAATCCTTTGTTGCGAGAAGGCTTGATCTCTCACCAAACTAGAAGAAAGAAAAAGAAAAGAAAAGAAGTCAGATGAAGTGCATGAATAAGCAGCAAATAATCAAAGAATTACCAGATGTTCTTCTTGTTGATCATCAAATGAATCAATATAGAATTGAAAGTTATTTTGTTCTTCAAATTTCTTATTCTTCTTCTTTAAATTTCTTTGATTTTCTTCTCTTTCACTCTCATAATCCTCTTCATAGTCATCATCATTATTCACTTTTCCATCAACTTTCTCTGCAATGGTATCTAATGTTTTCTCAATCGAATCTTTCCGAGACCTTCTCTTCTTCTTTTTCTTATCCCTTTCATCCTCTTCTTCCTCTTCCTTAACAAGCCATGATCTAAATTCCCATTCAGCAACTTCTTTCTCTTGATCTAATTGAGTAAACAATTCAATATGTTCCGATATCTTTTGCATTAATTGTTTTGTTCTTGGATGATGTAATTCTACTGCATTCAAAGAATTTCTCAGTTCTAATAATCTTCCTTGTAGTTGATATAAATGATCTTGAATGGTATAAAGAGATGAAGAAGAACTTTGATACTCTTCATTGGAGATATAAACACCTATAGAATACAGATCAAATAAGATCTATATGAAAGGAGTGAGAAGAAACTTACCATTATAAGTCACTGGTGTAATCTTTACATCAATGGAACTTCTCATTGTTGAAGAGAAAAGCTTTTCTGCTGTCTTTGATAAAGAGAATCTTGATTTCTTATCTTTCTTCTTTTCTTTTTGAGGATCGTAGTCTAATGAATCAGGGTCAAGAGCTGAGGGGAAGTAGTCTTCAGGATTGGATTGCATCTCTTCCTTCATCCCTGGCTCTTCCTCATTATCGACATTTCCAAAGGATTCGTACTCATCCGCCTTGGCATTTGTCTTTATTGGAGCATTTTTCAAAATTGCGGGAGCTTTGTGCTCTTCATGAGGTGGGTGTAAGGCATCCGGGACTGACGCAGATGATACTTCATTCTCGTTCTCATCATCAATAGTGAAATAAGAATGATGGACTTGCTCTAAAGGAATCTTGATCCCTTCATTTTCATCATCACCTTCGCTATCAACAGATCTCATTCGATATCCTTTTCCTTCTTCTTCTTCGTCGACTTCTTCTTTATCATTATTACTGTTAAGAAGTTTTAATCTTTCTCTGGCAAACGCTTCTTCTTCTTTCTCATTCTTTTCAATTTCTTGCATTTCCTCTGGCAACAATTTCCGATGATTCGGAATATATTGAACGAATCGTTTCAACCGAATAGAGATCACTCCTTTCTTTGGAAGTTTCATCAATCGTCTTTTCATTGCAAACTCTTCTGCGCCAGACTTTCTCTTTGCGATTGTCTCGACACGTAAACAGGATGACTGAAGTTCCTCATACCATTGATCAATCGTTGCTTTCGGAGGATAGATCAAGTACGTGGAGCAATCAACAGTACATATTTCAATATGAGATTGATGACCACCGTTCCATCCATATAAGATCGATTGAATACTTTCCTTTGTTCGCTTGTATTGAGCCGAGGCAGCTGATAACACACCTCCTCCATTGTCTGCGTTGGATCGGGTGGTATCATCTTCGTCTTCTTGCTCAAAATAAGAAAAGTTAGAAGATGGCAAGGGAGAAGAAGGAGCTACGACTGGGGATCTGGGTTCGTCGTGAGCAGTTATTGCTGTGGCTACAGGGAAATAATCTAATCCCGAAGTATTATGATCTTCAACTCTAAGAGGTTGAGGAGTGTGAGAATTTGACGTTGGGTTGGAATGAGATTTAACAAAGTAATTAATTCCTTCAGATTCCATCATTTGATACTCTTGTTCTTCTTCCCCTCCCTCTTCTTCGTCGCCGCTAACCTTTGCTTCTGTTCTTCCTTCAAATTTTCTTGTCGCTTCATAATCTCTCATGAGAGTAGAAAGTTTTCTTTGCTCCACAGTTTGTGGAGTATCGATCGGATCAGCTTCCAAGTACGGTATCTCTTCAACATCCGCTTCGGAAAGCTCAACTGCAGTGAGATGACGATAGTCTCGCGGCTGTGAAGAGGTTGTGGCCACATTATTCTCAATGACTGTCGCAGAACTTGCACTAGTAATCATCAATGCAACATCAGGAGCATAGTCATCTAACCGTCGAAGCTTTGGGCGAGTATCCAACATTGCGGTAGCAACGATCTTATAAGGTTTCCGAACAAAGTCATTGGCACTCTTATAAAAGGAAATCGACCATGGACGAAGAACAACGTACAAAAGAGTTGGACGAGTATGTGGAACTTGTAGAACATTCATATACTGCTGTAGGATAACTGGTCCAATAAGAAAATCGTATAGAGCAACGGAGAGAACAGTTCCTTCAACCATCGCATCAATCATTAAACCTTGCCAACCAAACGTTAGCACATTTAAGAGCTTATAACTTGCCCAACCAATTTCCTCAGATGCTTCAACATAATGCTTTGTAATATTTTCAGCATATTCTTCGCCTCGTGTCTCCTTTGCATGATGCATAGCACTGTCTGAGATGGCGTTCCCAATCTCTGTGAACGCCTCTGTCACGCCTTTACAGACAGAAGCTAAACCATTCCCCATACCAGCAACCGTATCATAGAGAAACGATTTCACCGATCCATCTTCATTCCTGAGTTGGTGTTGTTGGTCGCGGCGTTGTTGATCTGCACCGTTGAGAAGTCGGTTATCTTCACCATGGTTGGCTGGGCGAGCAAGTTTCGATGCCTGCATTCCTGTCCATCTTACTGGATAAAGAATAGCACCAGTAGCAGTACGGGCACCACTATGGAATCCTGAAGCCCATTCTTTGTGTCGTTTGGCTTTCTCTACGGTGTTCTGGTTCAAAGGAGGTGAAGCAATCGTTCCTTCTTTCTTAGAGGTAGAAGATGAATTAGATGTGCTTACAACATGAGTATACTGCTTCCCCAGAAACCTTATTGCATATCCTGTAATCTTCCCTGAGGAATGTAAGATTTTTCGTAGAGCAAATCCTGAATTCTCTAATCCTCTTGCAACAACATTCGATGATCGATGTTGACTTAATGATAGATTTTTCAAATTCTCTTCATCATCTTCATCGTTTAAATAATGGAATGACATATACTCTGGTCGTATTGTATATTGCCCAAGAAGAAAATCAAAAGCTTGAATATTTTGTAATCCATTTACCTCTACAGGAATAATATCAAAATGTAAATAAACATCAAATCTTTGATAAATATACTGCATAGAAAAAAGTTTCCCAGTAGTTTCATCAATTTCTTCTTTAATTTTCCGTATATCTGTCAATAAATCTAAGATATAGGTAACTTCTGGGTTCGCACTATCACTCGCATTGACAAGATGTAACACTGCTGCATCAATTCCTTCAATCGTTACTTGTACGAAACGATCTAAATAAACACATCGTACTGGTCTTTGTTCATAAATGATTAATTTTAATGATAATGGTGCGAATATTGTTGTTAATGTATCTAATGTATAGAGATCCATAATTGTGGTTGAACTTCTCAGAAAGAACGACACCTACACTTTCCAAGGAAAGAAAACAAATCCTCTCAACAACTAGATACTAAAAACAATGTTTTAAGATTATTCTATCTCAATCCTATCAAGGAATGTCAATGTTTTTCTCCTAATACACTCAAAACTAAAAAGAATTTCAACTCAAAGACTGTTTCTTTATTATACGATACAGTTGGCACGATGGTTTATCAGTATTACATAGCGAGTTTCCTCTTGGAGGGCGAAACAAGTTGTGGTCTGTAGTAGAGTTTGTATCACCTACAAGTCAAGAAAAGAATCAATATTTCAAATTTTCTCATATTCTACGAGTTTAATATCTTTTGAGAAGAAGGGGATGATTCCACTGTTATGATAGAATCAATTTTCATGATGATGCGAATGTAATTTATAATTTCCCCGATATTATTTACAAAGAAACGCTCCTTGGAAACCATTCATCTATTTCGATTGACTCTACAGATCTTCAAGGAGAATCTCTTTATTTCCTGGTTCTAATATCGCCTATGAATTAAGAAAGGAAAATCGATTATAAAAAATCTGTCATTCATCCAAACTCCCTTACCTTAGGTTCCATCTTTAGTTCAATACTCTTTTGATATAATCCATAGACGGATTCAGGTGAAATTTGAATATTCTCTGAAGCTAATAACTGTATACCATTACTTAATCTTGCTGCATTTAATCTTTCTTCAATAGTGAAAGGTGTTTTACTATGTCTTATCTTTAAGTTTTGTAACGTTTCAGCTAATGGTGTAATATCATCAACATTACCAGCTTCATGTTTCCATGAGTCTGGTATAGAACGTGTAATCCATATAAAACCATTTTTACCAAAGATAATATCCATAAAACATGGTAATGATACATAATGTTGTGGTAAACGTTTAATTAAATAAGATGGTACAATGACTAATTGTCCATTTTCTAATTTACCATATTTTAGTGATCTTGTATGTAATGAGATGGAATTCTCTGAGTTAATATTTTGTATTTCTGCACATAATAAATCACTTTCTTCAAATAATGTTCTCATTTGTAATTGATCTTCATATGTTCTCATACGTTGAACACCACCAGGTAATGTAATTGATGATAATTGTAATACTGCATCACGGTGACTGGCGATATCAACTTTCCATCGTTTTGATTCAACGGATGAGATACGACCAACAATAAGATCACCCACCTCGCCAAGGTATCTCGATTTTATTGGCTTTACGATCACTAACTTATTTACTCTTTCGATTTGACCAGCGACGCTCGCAACCAAGATAGACCGATTATCTTCAGAGGTTGCATTTTCATTATCCAGCACGTACGTACCGTGACCACGAAGAAACCCCGCTTCTGTTGTAATAACTTGACCAGGAGTAACAAGAGTATAGTTCATTTCTCCTCTTAAATCAATTCAAACGCAATACTCTCGAACGAGCTCAACACCAAAATTGAGTGGAAAAGCTGTCTGTGCTATTTGCACAAAAAAGTTCCGCCCCAATTCGCATGATCGAATTTCCGAAATTTCGAGATTTCGGCCTTGAGATGCCCTTTCCACCGATATTTTGTTGTTTCATTTACCGAATTCTCTTTACCGAGTTTACCGAGTGTCGGTGCAGGATGCGTTTGTGTGAGTGCGAGTCTGTGTCCTCAAAGGAGCGAGCAGTGAGAGGTCCCGGACTCATCCAGTACTCTTAAGACCTGTAACAAATAGAAGTTGCTTTCCTTTTCAACGAGTCACCCACCCTCTTTGCAATACCAACCAACAAGACGAAACAATTAACACAGACACAAGGAAGAAGAAATTATTTTTTTACTTGCCGGTTACACAACTTCTTTTTTTTTTCCCCTTTCCTGCTTGAAGTCTGAAAGAGTGTTGAAAGTGACCTTCTCTAAAGCTGTGGAAGAATGGACGTAGATTCAGACAATGAGCAACAGTCTCCTTCAAAGCCCATGCAATCTCCTGCGACCACAACGGAGGAACATACCCAAATAATTCACCTTCTTTCTATCCTCTACCGACACCACATCTTCGCAGAGTTCCGATCTCCTGTGTTAGTTCAATATCCAGCGCTTTTTGACAGTTATGCAGTGAAAATTTCTGATCCGATGGATCTGGGCACACTCCTCGTGCATGCTCTCCAGCATCGGCTAACTGTCAGTGAATTAAGAGACGGTTTACAATTAGTTGTCTCAAATGCACTTTCTTTCAATAAAGATTATAGTCCTTACATTATCGCCGTAACGAAGCATTTAGATTTAATGGCTATGGGATTATTTGAGGAAATGTTTTCTGAACTTTATCAGTCCATATATAATTCCGCCTCAAAGGAGAAAGTCAAACAAACCATCCTCTCAAAGAGACTAAAGCGTTACGAATTAATTGAGAAAACAAGTTTAAATGAGAATGAGTTGGGGATATTGTTAACAGTAATCGAGAATTTCCCGATTGATGAATTCTTTCCGATGCAATCTCCTGCAAAGAAGAAGAAGACGGATAATTTACCTTCCTCACTCTTTTTAGAATCATTATCAATGATTTCAGAGGCAAAAACAAAGCTAGAAGAGCGAACGAGCCTTCTAGCGCGACGAAAGGAGGAAGATAAAGAGATACGTGACGAAGAAGAAAATAAACCAGAAGATGACGCCGATCCTCTGAAGAAATACTCGAAATATGATCTTTCACTCAAGCAAATTTTAGAACCAATTCTTATTGCTTTTATTAAGATGAGCGATAGTCCATCAACCTCATCTTTAAAGCCTCTGCCTAGTAAAAACCCAATACAACCGGAGAATATTCCACTACTCAAAGTATTATATTATGATAAAATACCAATGATTTCAAGTTCTTTTTTACCGTTTTTAGAAACATTAGATGAAATGTTAGGCTTATTATTAGTCTATGTTGAAGAACGTGTTTATCGTGGTGTTGCTTTCTCAAACTGTTGGAACATTCCTCATCCTACATGTATTTGGTCACAAATTATTGATGATTCACGACATAAATATCAATGGTGGCCAAGTATGATATTAGTAAGTAATAGTCCAGTTTATCCAATGTCATTAGAGGTAATGGAGAAAAACATTGATCGATTACCAAAGAATTATATTAAAGATTTAACGAAATTTAAACCTAAAGTCTCTCCGACTGCTGCTTCATCTTCCACTTCCAATTCGTCATTATCAGTACCGCCTTCGACGTCTACTGATGCTGATGAAGGAAAAGATGGTGAAACTGGAGGGAGTGCTAATCCTCCAAGCAATGGGAAAGCGAATGGCACGAATGGAGGCAAGGCGCTCTCGTCGACACTTACATCGGTGGCATGCCCAGAGGGTTATCTGGTTGTCGAATATTTCGGTGCTCATGATATAGGTTGGGCAAAGGTAGAATCAACGCAACCAATGAGTGAAAATGGTGAATTACCAAAATTCCCAAAACTTTGTGCCAATGATGTCTTTCGAGAGGCGGAAGAAGGACGAAAGGCATTAACAAAATACCATCAATCACAAGGAATTTGTATTACAACAGCGACTCCTATTGTTTTATCAACATCAAAATCATCTGAACTAATACCTCCTCCACCACAAGATCTTTCAACCATTCCTTCTCTGGAAGAGTTATTGAAAAGTATTCAACCAACACCAGAATTAATTAAGATTAAAGAAGATTTTGAGAAACAAATGATTCTAAAACAACAAAAGAAAGAAGCAGAACAACAAAGGAAAGAAGCTGCTGCATTAGCTGCTGCAGCAGCTAAAGCAAATTTATCAGAAGCTTCGACAAGAAGTCGAAGAGAGTCTTCTTCCTCATCAAGAAGATCGTCAAGAGCCGCTCCAACGCCTACTGAAATAGAAGATGATGAAGAGGATGAGGGAAATGGTTCTTCTTCTATAACACCGGCGAAAGGAAAAGCAAAATCATCAAATAAGAAGAAAATTCAAGAACGAGAAGAAAGCAACGGCTATGATGAGCAAAATGCATATTATCTACCAGATGATGATGGGAATGATGAAAACGGCAAGGAAGAAGAACAAGAGGATGAAGAAGAGGATGATGACGATGATGATAATGATCATCAAGCATCCTCTTTATCAACCCGTTCATATCCTCGTTCAGTGAAAGGTAAACCAATCTCTAATGAGATTCTTGATAATCGTGGGAATGTATTAACTCATGTAGCAACACCAAGTAAACTACGACCAGTTGATTTTAAGATCACAGTATTTGAGAAAGCAATTATTAATCAAAGATATTATGTATCAAAATGTCCAAATCCTTCCTTTATTGTTACATCAAATCATTTGGCACCTTTGCCAGGTTTCCATACAAAGAAAGGGATTAATGTTCGTAGAAATGCTATTGTGAATACACGTGGTTTAACTTATTGGTTAAATAAAGTGAAACCTTTATCCTTTACTGATATTCCATTGCCTGCACCATCACTGCCTGCTCCTATTACACCGTACAAGCAACAAGATGATCATTATAACAATGTTCCATCGACAGGAAAGAAGAAAAATGTATCAATACGAGCATATCAACATCCAATTGCACCAACAACGAAAGAGTTACATCATTTACCAACAAGTGCTTTCTTTTCAGAATTTCATGAAACTTTATTAGAATCTGGTTGTAGTCGTTATTATAACGGTAAAGGAATTATTTATTCACGTATTATTGATTTTAATCATCCTATATTCTATCGTGAAGATCGTGATGTTGAGAAACGAAAAGATAAAATTATAAAAGAATTAAATACATTACAATATTTAACGGATAAATTAGTGAAAGGTGAACCTTTAACTGAAGATGAAAAGGAAGAGGAAGAAGAAGGTGAAGAAGTTAATGATAGTTTAATGGATGTTGAACATGAAGTGAATGGAGTTCATGAGCATGCTATAGAAGAGACGATAGTGAAAGGGGCGGTGAAGAATTCAGGTAAGAAGACACCAAAGAAAGGTGGGAAAGGGAAAGGGAAACAAGAAGAAAGTCTTGAAAGTGAATATGGTGGTGAAGAAAGTTCAATGTTTGGTGAAACAACTTCACAACCTTCACAAGCTTCGACGACAACAACGAATAAGAAACGCAATTCTTCCGCTATGCTTAATGTACAATCATCAGCAAGTAAGAAGAAAAAATAAGAAGGAAGAAGAAATATTGAATTTTTCTCTTTCTTAAGTTAATATTCTATATGTAATGCTAATCTATTTCAAGTCCATAAAAATAATAAACGAAACTATGAACCGCTCAATACTCATTACCTATTGCGAGAGTGTAAAAAGAGTCAAAAGTTGTAAGATAGAAAATTGATTGATTGATACTTTTTCTTGATTGTTGTCCAACAAGGGCAAGTCAGTCTTTGGAACAAGAAGGAACTCTCTCATATGATCCTTTTAGTGCATGCAATTCAAACGAACCTTCAGAAAAGAGTCCTTCAGAAAGAGTCACTTCATACATACATATATTGAATTTTAATTTAACAGGAATCAAAATCACAATCAAAACATCAAAATCTAAGTGAAGGTCTAGGGATTCAATAGAAACAACTCCTATTCTATAGCATCATCCTCTTCATCAACTGCTATCAACAGGATGCTTTCTTTCGTAAATAATTCTTTAATTTGGTTGGAAAGTCTTTTACTTCTTTATAACTTGGGAAATAATTCACATCAATAATCATTAATTTTGGTTGTTGTTTTGAAGTAGAATTAGATAAATGATTTTCTTCTGTTTCATTCCCTTCCATGGATTCATGAGGATGAAATTCTTCTGCTAGATCTTGTGATGAGGAAGAACATGATGATGATGACGATAATGTTGTATTCACAGTTGTTGTCGGAACAATCACATCAAATCCAAATAAAGTTAATCCAAATGTCTTTTTCAATTCATTGGCAGTAATCACAAACAACTCTACAATGAATATATATATTAGAAAAAACAATCATTTTAATCATTTAATTCAATAACACTTACCATATAATTCTTCATGCTTCTCAACTTCTTTAAAGGTTAGTAACGTTTTCATTGTATCAAGTTCATTTGGTGAACTAATCACAGAGTTTTGAATCGTTTCATCAGATTTGGCCTTCTTTTGACGTGGAAAGAATGGTGATGTAACATTCTCTAAAGCTCGAGACTGTTCTTGCATACTCATAATCATACCCTGATCAGAAGATACACTATTCCCCCAGATCTTAGGACTATCACAAACCTTTGTTGAGTATTCATAATGTCCATGATTAATAAAGTTTTCTAACTTTGGATAACAATAACGACTATCAAATGCTAAACTATGAAGATTTAAGACATTTTCAGGTTTTTGTAAAGGACTAATAGATGAAATTGGTAATTTAAGAAATGATTCTTGAATGAATAAATTTGGAAGAGATGGACGACGATAAATCATCACATCTTCATCAATAACATATGCTTTATAGAGAATTTCATTATGATTATAATATTGTTGAATAATGCATGGTCTTGGGATCATATAAATATCCTCTTTTCGAATGACGATAACCTAGATGAGGAAGAAAGGGAAAGGAAGTGAGGCGGGGCATTAGAGAGGATGGAGGACTAACTTACCATGGAATGAGAGTTAGGAGTTCCACATGCTTCAATTGGCTTACAAATTATAGGATAGGAAATTTTTCTATCTTGCAAAAGTTCTTCGATGAATTGATTGGACATTTCTTTTGTTACATGGAGAAAGTTCGGTTGAGAGAAAGGTGATTTCTTGCCAAGAGTTGTTTGAGCGTATTTCAGGTTTTCTATTGTACGAATACGACTTGTAACTTTTCTAACTGATTCTATTGGGTCAATAATCTTTGTATCTGGATAGGTTTGCAAATATCTCTCAAGAGCAAGTAATTTCTCTTTGCTTTCTTCTTTTTCAATGTCTTCGGTTAATTTATGTATTATCACATGAAATTTCGTTTGAGACGCGGGAGGAATCGTACTATCCCAAGGGGAAAAGACAATATGATCATTGGTATCATTACTACTCGCCGGGTCAATAGAGGATGGCTCAACAATATCTGCTAAACCTCCACCAGCCCATTCCGCTGTTTTCCCAGTCGTTTTCACCTCTGATTTTCTTAATTTCTTTGGATTTAAAGCATAACCAACATATACTACAGAAGAATTACAAGAACCGTCTTCCATTTTCCTATGAAATTTGACTCTAAAATTGAACTTATTTCTTTCGCAGAAACTCTGTTCAATGGAAGCAAAGAGGGGGGAAAACTGGGCTTCTCGAAATTTGACGCTACTCTAAAGTAAAAGAGTTTTCGGGTTTTGGGATTTTTGGAATTTGGTGTTCGGTTGAGCGGATTCGATTGGATCTTTTTTGAATCAATTAATAGAGAGGCAAAGAATGCATCTTTCCTCTCATAATTAGAAGCATAGGGTTAGAGAGGATTGAATTGATTGATAGCTTCTAGATTTTGAGAATTTTTTACTATTGAGTGTTGTGGTTTGCTGTGGAAGAGACACTATATTTTGTTGTAAGTGTTGGAGAGGTAGATTGAGATTGTTTGTAACTGTCATTTGATCATAGAGGATGTTCTCGGAGGTAAGCCTTTTGACGAGTCATCGTCTACATTTATAAACATCTTAAAATAGGTATTCAATATCTTTTTTGGTGAGGATGAGAACGAAGTGGATGATGGAACCCTTCCAACATTGAGTATGGTAAGTGAAAATCTTTTCAAGTAACAGCGTTTGAGATGATCGTCATTTCTGTTAGGACAACCCTTTACTTGGAGATATACTTGATGATATTCCTATTGATATCCCTTTGAAACGAAAGCGAGGGAGACCACCTAAGAATTCGACACCCAAGTCTCAAACTCGTAAAAGCCTCTCCGTTCAAACCATGGAATCACTTGATATGGAGTTTGATGCTGATGATCTTGAACTGGAACCCACCAAAAGTGTTCAAAAGAAGCGTCCACGTAGGAATAGCGACATTAGTGTTGGTACTGCTCATCTCTCTACACCTCGTACTTCCTCGCGACAAGGGGTACAACCCACTCCAGATCGAACCCCTTCCACTCGCAGGTCTCAAAGAGGGAAAAACATCGATGTTAGCAGACCGATGCTGTTGGTGATGCCTGATACTAATGTGCGCGACAAACTCGACATCAGAAGCGATTTTGAGTTTGAACAGTTTCTAGCCGCGATGGACGAAGATAATTCCGGTGACTGGTCTGATGGTGACGAGGGATCCGTAGGAGGTCATCATGAACCGTCTGTCTCAGCTCCTTCGGCCAATTCCTTGAAAATGGAGGTGATTACCCCCTCTGTCAGGGCCACGAACAGCGGTATTCCCCAGGTCACTTCACACTTTGACTTTGACCTGAAAAAGGATAAAAGAGGTGCAACTTCATCATCTTCATCTTCAGGGGCAAGGATTAATCATGACAATTATTCAATGATTCCTTCATTACATGAGAATCCTTTTGATCAGTTATATCAATACGCTCCTTACGCCCAATATTATGACGGTTATTTTGATTACGATTGTAATGAAGATGATATGAATTTTCTTGATACAATGAAACAACGTTTATTATCAACGAATACATTTGAAAATTATCATTTACAAAAAGAATTTTTAACATCCATGAATGAAATCATGAATTATCGTCTTGTTGAATTAATGTTTCAACGTTTAGAGAAAGAATTAGAATTAATGATTACACAATATGATTACAATAAAGATTGTTCAAATTATTATAAAAATTTGAAAACATCATTATATACCATTGAACAATTATTTGATGATAAATTTTTTAATGACGTTTTACAAACAAAGAAGCAGAAGAACAATGATGATGACGGTGAGAGTGCTGCAAAGACTGCACAAGTAGAGGAAAATATTCCCTCCGTTGACCTTAAAGAAGACGAGGTTGAGGATGATGAAGATAATTCGGATGGAAACTCTGCAGAAGAGATTACAGAACGATTAATGTCTTGGTTAAAGGGAAATGAAGTGTTTGACACATCCTCGAACAATAATAACGCCTTTTATCGAGGAAGAACTGACTCGACTGTAAGTTTACCTGATCTATTACAATCTTCCTCCAATGCCTCGATCAATGGTTTGCCATCAAACCTTGTCCTTCCAACTCATTTGAATACCGGTAGCACGAGTGCATTACCAACACCTAGTTCAGGTAAACACCTTGATAAATCATGTGAAAATCAAATAAAACGCCCAAAATTTAATCAAAAAGATTTAGAAAATTATTTTCAGAAAGATCGTCGTTATATTAAATTATTATTACCCATTATACATCGTTATATTATTGATAAAAACCCTTTCAAATATTATAACACCAACAATAATGGCACGAATAGTGGTAGTAATAACAGTGGGATGTCAAGTATGATGATGATGAATAAAACACCATACAAACAATTAATTGGTGGTGAAATAGAAATTGATTGGAATTTATTAGATCCAAAATATTATCATACCATTGAATTATTTTGTTTAGAGATTGTTAATTATTATATTAATATACGATGTAATGATAAACAATCATTATTACGTGGTTATCATACATTTATTATGCCATTATGGCAAAGATGTCATGAAGGTAATACAGTACCCTATTATCGTGATTATTCTAAAGAATCATTTCTTTATTCCTATAAACAATTACAAGTTATTCGTAATGATTTAAATCGTGCAAGATTAATTATTGATCGTGTACGACGACGTGAGAAAATGAAAAAAGAATTATTAAGATGTTGTAATGATCATTTATTACAAAATGTTTTACAATTACCACCAATAAATAATCATCCAAACCTTTCAACGTTAATGATGATGAATGATATTACATTACCACCAGGTTTAACCTCAGCAAGTTTAGATGCTATTAATAATACCCTTGCTTCCTCTTCTTCCTTGCATCGAATGAATCGAAGTCTAAGCTTTGTGAGTGAAGGAGGTTTAAGTGTTGATGGTGGTAATATGACAACAATGCCAAGAAAACGAGGGAGACCACGCCGTATTTTCCCCACGTCGGGCACTTCATCAATGAATGACAAGAAGAATATTCATGGGCTAGATGATGCTTCATTAGGAGTAATGGCTTCAAGTCATTTCTCTACCTCTGGTAACAGTAATAATAATGTACCTATTATTGTCAAATATGTACAAGGACGTGATAAAAATGGTAAATTTCTTAAAAAAGCACCCATTATTATTGGTGCAGCTGCAACAACAACAGTAACAACCTCTCATATTATTAGTGGTAGTAACAATAGTCATAGTAGTCTGATTAGCTGTAGTAATAGTTCTCAACAACAAGTCAATAATAGTACAAATAATAGTAATAGTAGTAGTTTTAGCAATCAAGCCAACGTCTCGACAGAATACACAAATACCGCGTCCTCGTTGTCCAATCAGCCTGGAACGTCATTGCAAGATAACGTCGCTGGAAATAACAACAGTTGCCTCGATGAGAGTAAAGATAGTATCAACTCATCAGTTGGTACGGATATCAAGAGTCAAAATGAAAAATTAGAAGCAGTTGTCAACGGTGAACACACTCGCGATTTATCAGTGACAGCGCCGACAGAAGTCAGTGTTAGTCACGCCACCAATCCTTTGTTCCCTAAGGTTTTGACAACAAACCAGTACCTCAACCCTAATCGCGATGTCACAGTCCCTGCGATCAGTTTTTCGATTCACTCCACGGATAAAGACCATGACAATGATTGCGAAAATGAGATGATCGTAACAGCTCCCGCTAATGATTCACATGGTAAAGAGGAGGAAATGTCTTCAAACCAACGTAAGAAGAGCAAGAAAGATATGAAGGTTCGAATTAAACAAGAGCATCAATACGATTCAGAAGAAGGCACAACAATGAGCTGTCACTCCTCGGAGTCCATCTCGCTACTATCGTTATCGTCGCAGCGGGACACTGTCTCTAATGTCTACTAATAAGAAGGTACTATAAGTAAGAGCAATGATAGATAGTCGTTTGATTGATTGCTATAGATAGAGAAGCTTTGACCAGTTTTCCAAATTTTTTGTTTTTTAAATGAAATCTTCTTTTATTTCTATATATCTCTCTTGTCCTCTCTTTTTCCTTCTCTTCCTTTCTTCTCTCTTTCTCATTCTTCATGTGATGAGGATGCTGCTCGTGTTTCTTTGTTGTTTGTGCTTTATATTTCACTCACTTTGTTTGTCTTCTCATCTACCCTTCCTACTACCCTCTTCTTGTTTTGTTTTCTTCTTCTTTCTTTTCGTTTTGCTTCATCTTTGAAAGGAAAGTCATTGAAGACATGATCTATCGTCGCAGTCGTAGTGTTTAGTTTATCTTAATGTGTAGAAGAAAAAAAAAAGAAAGAATTTTTTGATAATAGTTTGTTGGATTTTGAAAATTTGATGGTAGGGAATACTTTAGGAATTAGCGATTTTGTGAAAATAGTCAGTCAGTTTATTGCTTTTTACATGGTAAGAATTAATGGCTTGTTTGTGGCTGAAAGATATCAATCATGTAGACTGTATAGGCGACGCAAAATAAAGATAAAGATTGCCGTGCTGCTTCAATGCGCCAAAGAGCAATCAATCATTTATAGTAATATCTTTCTCTCATTATTGTGTGTGTGGGGGCAATCTTAGGGCTATTTGATAATAGCGAACCCTACTAGTTGAGATGAAAAATCTTTTATTCTATGGAGCTCTTGTGTTCATTTCATGGTGCTCGGTTGCAATTAGTGAAGTTGTTGAGGTTGAACCAAATTTTACCATTAATAAGATTCATTATTCTGCTGGTCCATTAATAACATCAACAACACACTGTCGAAAATTATTGAATAAACGATTACACCAAAATCAAACTCAGATCGTCTCTAAATCATGTGATAAGGAAGAAGCTCTCTCTATTGCCACACGATTTAAAGAGAATTATCATGATGATTCAGCCTGTCCAAATGAAAATTGGTTAGTAGCAATGGCAAATGCTGATCCTTTATCAGATAAAATCATGATCAATATTGGTGTAAATAAAGGATATAACCTTGCTGTCTGGATGGATGCTTTCCTCCCTTTCTTAAATATTACTCCTAAGGTATGGCATAACGCTCTATTAGTAGATAGACCGAATCTTTGGGTAGGATGTGGTGTTTGTGCGGACTGTAATCAGACAGCATATCATCCTATTGATGAATATTCAAATCTTCACGAAAAATCAAAGAAGTCACGATTAGATGTGATCATAGCTGATCTAAACTGTGATAATCTGAATACGATTACAGATGCATTGAAAGCAATTGATTCTAAATTTAATTCCAAAATGAAAGATTATTTATCCGTTTATTCAACATGTGCTGCTTTATCAGATAAACTTGGTACTTTAACCAAACCAAAATGTTTAGGATTTGATGAACGATGTTCATTAACATTCTCGAATCCTAAATCAACGGAAGTGACGACTGTACCAATTTTAACATTAGATAAATTAATTGAAAAGTTTTTTTCTAAGACTTTTCTTCCTGTAAATGGCAATGATAAAAGTAGTGATAATAATAACAACAATCATTGTGAAACAACTTCGGCAAAGAGTTATTTAGATTATTATCATACAATTTCTTCAACAAAATCATATCATCCAATTATTGATATGATGATTATTGATACGGAAGGAAATGATAAGCTTGTTTTAGATGGTGCACAACAGCTATTAAGAAGTCGATCAGTACGTTCCTTTGTCTTTGAATATCATTTAATGTCACCATGGCCAAGCTTTAAGTTACAAAATGTTAAAGATATTCTAAATAGTTATGGATATGATTGTTTCTTTGCTGGGCAGCAAAGATTATGGAAAATTACTGGTGACAATTGTTGGAATGAAAATTATGAATTTTATGATTGGTCAAATGTTTTTTGTGTATTAAGAGAAGATATTTGGTCTCTTGCTATACAACCTTTTATAGTTACGATACCACCACCATTATTACCACGGAAAAATATCAATCCTTCCCAGAAGCAGAAGAAGAAGATTAAACTCCAACAACAGTTTTCACCTCAACCTCCGATCTCTCCTGTCTCTCCGGTCACTCCTGTCACTCCAATTTCTTCCCCGAAATCATCGTGGAGAGCAGAAACAATAAAACAACGAACTGAAAGATTTTCTGAACGTGTAAGAGATAAGAATAAGCGCATGAGAAAGCGACGAAAGGAGGGAAATGGAGGTCAAGGTGGAGAAGAGGCTTCGAATTAGTATCGCTAAGTAATTAGCGGTATGCCTTTTTTAGGATGCGACAATAGTCATATTATTTGTTGAATATTAGAATAGGTTTCATGTTTTTTGTTGATAATGTAGCTTTAACTTTACTTCGAGTCCTGTGTGAATTTCTGAGATCTTCGTTATCACTCAATGTTAAGTGTGAAGTAGCTCTAACTCTTGTCAACAGATTATAAGATTTTAAGATTAAGTTTACATCGTTTCGTAATGCGAGCGAGAATAACTAACCCTAACCCTAACCCTAACCTCCTATGAAAAACCGCCGACTTTCGAGCGGCATTTGAGATCTTTACCGGTATTCTCTGTTGTTCTTATACTTTGTTGAAGATGATTAACCCTTTATTCGATAAATCTTTAGTGAAAAATTGTGTGATTGTTTTTATTGGTGCTCCTTTGGTTGGTAAAGGAACACAATCGAAACTTTTAGCCGATTTCCTTGATGTACCAGTTGTTTCAAGTGGTGATGTCTTTCGAGAAGTTGTGAAGTCAGGATCTCAACTTGGGAATGAACTTCACTCCATTATGAGTCAAGGAGGATTAGTTCCAAATGAGTTAGTTTTAGAAGTCTTCTTGGAATATCTTGCCCAACTTCAGTTTGCTGAAGGATTTATTCTTGATGGATTTGTAAGAGAGTTGGAGAACTTAGATACTCTTCATTATATCTGTGAAGAGTTAGGATTAAAACTTTTAACGTTCATTTATTTACAAGAACCCTCAGAAGAGGATCTTATTCAACGTGTTGAACAAAGATTACAGGAATGCAAACGTCAGGGGAATGCACCTCGCGCTGACGATCGAGTTGATGTCTTTCAACGAAGATGGAAGGTCTATCAAGAGAAGACCTTGCCTGTAATCGAATATTTACGTGATCATTCTGATCGTTACCACCTTCTTACCGTCGCACTGAAGAAGACCGAGGAAGATCGTTCTACTCAATTATTACCGAAAGATGTGTTATTTTCAATAATTCAAGAACAATTAATTCATTTAATTTTTTCTTCTTCCTCTTCTTTTTCTTTTAATCGTTCTTACCGTGCTTCTACACCAGATCAGACAACCCCGTCATTATTTGATCTAACCAGACTTTTATCGCATAAACTAGAACAGTTAGAAGGTCAACTAAAATCAAAGTATCAATCGATTGATAAAGAGATTATGACACCACTCCTGTGCTCTTATTTGCAGCTTTCTTTAAAATATAATGCGAATAAGAGAACTGGAGTAACGCGACGTTGTATCTTTCTTGTCAGTTCAAATCGTCATAAATTACAAGAATTCGTTCGGATCTTTGATTATTATGGTATTGAGGTCTTGTTACTACCTCATGAATTACGTTATCGCTATTATGGTACGTTCTATGAACTGTTAAAACAACCACCTTTTCTTGGTAGTGGAGTGTCAATCATAGGTATTATCAAGGAATATACTTCACTCATCCGATATTATTCGATGAGAATGAAAGATGAGAAAAAGACATCCAATAATGAATTTATTACAAAAAATCAATTTATTCAAGCAGAAATACGCCATAATGCAAAAGTTGTTCATTTATCACAGTTAGATATCTTTGAATATGATATCTCTGTTGCAAAAGTAATTAAAAGACAATTTATCTATAAAACACCGGGTTATATTGATTTAACACGTTCTAATCATTTATATTCTAATGATATCTTTGGTTGGGATGATATTTTTGTTGTTGAAAAAAATGGTTGGACATATAATCAATTAAAACAATTTGGTTTTAAAATCTCATCACGTGATATGAATATTAGTTTATGGATGAAAGAAAAGATCTATTATAAACGATTAACTGATTTAAATTTTACACCACTCCTCCCAATCCCCTCCCCTCCTTCAAATGACGCGAGTGTCGCAAATGTCCTAACTTCGTTAACAAATGAGAAAACCGCTAATGACAAGGTCTATCGTTCGATTGATTTCCATATTGATGTATATGAAGATTTCTTCTTAAAACATCCATATTATACATTAAATAATGATGTGATTATGAAACAAAGTGATTTATTATACTTATTTTATCATGTAATGAATCAAGGTATATATTTCCGTGCATCACATAATCGACGATTAAAGAATTATTGGTGTCCTGGTTTAAATGCTGGTTTACCATTAACACCTAAGAAAGATGAAATCCATGAAGCAACCTTCCTTGTTCATGATTTTGGTCATTTTGGATTACCAGATTTAATCTATATTGGTGAAACAACTTCATCATTACATAAATTAGTTTATATTACTTGGAGAATGTTATCAGAAGCATTAACAATGACAATCTCTGATATGATCTTTGTTGATACTTTAGTGAAAGGAAATATTCAATATGATTATGAGAAAAGAGCAATTTATCCATTATTTGCTGCAGTTGATCTTCCGATCTTTTATCCTACAACTGCAACAGATACTTCCTCTACGTCATGTCATTATAAAATGAATTTAGCGAATTTAAAAAGAATTATTAGAGCAAATTATCAATACTGTCTACTTGGTGACGATCGTGAATATCGTCAACTATTAAAAGAGGCTGCACAACGACATGGACAACAAGGAGAAGATATCATTAATGATACTAGTTTATTAAAGTTTCAAGCGAAGTATTCTGCCTTCTTTATTGAAGATTTTAAATGGACGAACTATAACTATGAGAACATGTGTCAGAAATCTGATAGTATTGCAAGATGGTGGAAACAAATTCAACCATTATTAAAACCTACCCAACCATCACAAGATTCATCATATCCAATCTTCTATACGATTGATGACATCATTGAACGATTACAGTTAAAAGAAATATGGTTCAATACCTCCTCCACTTCCTCAGTGGAGGGTAGTGGTGGAGAAGAAGTGGATGACTATGAGAGAAAAGCACGTGACGTCATCGATGTCATGTTTGAATACATTATCGAGCATATGATCTTTCCTCTCTTCTCCGCTACCTCGATCGAGAGCAAAGAGGTACGTAGAGATCGTGCTTTCCGTCGTTATTTCCTTGGACAATGTGCGATCTTTGCGAAATATGACGTCATACCTGAATCAGAAGAAACCTTCCAACAACTTTTACAACTTATGATGACGTCGTCATCGTCATCCTCGAAGGCTCTCACAATCGAAGTGATTGATGAGATTCGTGGGAGATATGATGGTTATTTACAGTTATTAGTTGATAAGAACCTCATCTCAGAAGATGATAAACTGACATATGCTGAGTCATTCCCTCTCTTTGATCCGATGTATTTAACTTATGATCAAGATCATTCACATCTTTCTTTAGAAGATATTGCTGCTGATATATTATTCCAGAAACCACGTTTCTTCTACCCCTCCAATTCCTCCTATGAGGTAGCGTCATCAGCGTTGGGTTTATACCCTCTGCTTCCTAATTATGCACCATCGAAGCAGGAGAGGTTCTACCTCCACGTTATGCAGGTGTTGTTAGAACATACACAGGCTCATGTGGTGGATGACGTATTCGTGGTGAAACCAGGAGTCATGTTACTTGCTGACGTTAGAGGTTTCGAGTATCCCAAGAATCTTTTAACTTTCCTGATAGCTGGCGTTAGCGTTGAAGCATCTCTCGAACTCATAGGTCATCGAGAAGCGAGTGTTGCGAGACTGACGTCATCGAAGACGAATGCAATGAATCTTCCTTTCTATCGAATCTTCTCTTCCTTACACCGTCAGAGCGAGAGTAGCCATGATAGTCAGAGTCAGAGTCGTCACAGCTATCAGAATACACTATTACAGAAACAACTGATCCGTGATATTCAGCTCATACGTCATCAATACCAACAGCAGTTCCATCGACTCAATGTTGGGAAAGGAGGCGCTAGTGACGTCAGTATCAGTAGTATGACAGAAAAAGACACTCAAGAGATGTTGAATGTGTTTAATCAAGCGAATAAATGCACTTTCCTCTGTTATTCGATGACGATCGAAGACCTGCATAAGCTGTTTATCGGACGTGGCGGCTATGATGGTAATGAGAGTGAAGTAAGAGAGGTTATAAAGATGATGCATTCGATTGTGAAAGGCAGATATCCTCAATCCTTTTTATCATGGGAGGATTATCTTCAAGCAAACAACCTCTCAAAAGTGACGTCATCATCGTCCTCATTATCGATTAGTGCCACTTCATTATCATCTATGAATGCTGGAGAAGTTCTTCAGACTTCTTTAACAAGAGAAGCAACGCAGTTGTTTACGGCGCTAAATATTAATAAAGAGCAATCAGACTACTTGCAGTTAGCGGATTTCCGCTCACGAGTGACGTACCTTAGCTTCCCAAAGACCTATCAGAAGGATCTTAAGTCGGTGTTAAACTATCATCGGAAAGTTATCGTAGACTTAGGACATATGTCAGTACTTGCTGCTTATCAGATTGCTGTGACAGATGAGGTCACATCAGAGGTAAAACTAATCACAACGAAAGAAGCTATGGCACGGGTGATGCAAAATAAGAAAAACAACATGGAAAATAATGAGATTTTTTTAAATCTATTCAAAGATATTTTATAAGAATTTTTTTTGTTTTTTCGTATTGTATTATGATAGTATGTGCTTTGCCTGTGTTTTGCCTGTGAGAAATGTTATCAAAGACTTTTAACTGACGTTATACAGTTTTATCGTATTGTGTGTCACTGAATCGTATTTATCGATCGTACAGATCGTACACAATAAGGAAAAACAAGTTAACAGAAGAATTAATAAAGAATGTTTAACATCTCCAACCCTCCTCCCAATCAACAAGCAAAATACCATCGTATTGCTACAGGAGACTATGATGAACATAGTCTTGATGATATAAAGGCACGACAACCGACTCCTTCCACCGAAGAAGAGGACGAAGAAGAAGATGAATTTCAAAGTATTGAATTATTCGGAAATCATTTAAAAAACCGTCCCAATCCACTTCATCCTCATGATAACAATAATCATCACCTTCATGATGAAGAAAAAGGTGAAAATTCATTACAAATTCATTCAATTCGTAATGAAACACCGCAACCAATAACACGACCACCCACGAAGTATCGCGATTGGTTGTATGGGTTTTTATTCATCTTCCATTTTGTCATTATTTTCCTATTATCATTTTTTGAGGAATTATCATTACATCACACAGCATTAAGCTATAATCGTGCAGCATCCGAGGCTTCCATAGTCATGATTGTCACACTCCTTGGAGGAGTCATTGGTGGTTTATCTGTATTATTCTTATTTTTACAACCTACCACCTCTACTTCATTAGTCTATTACCTAGAAGGAGTATTAAAATATAGTCTTAGCTTTACAATCATATTAAAAATATGTTTAATTAATATTTTATTATTTTATTTTTTACGTGATAATTATTATGTTTATGTCATTATCACGATCATAGGATTAATTCTATCATTAATATGGGATTTTTCACGTTATTCCAATGCATTAAAGTCAATATCCTTCACAATAACATTAATTGAATTAATTATTGAATTAAATAAGATTTATGGTTTAAGATTGTTTTTCATGACATCATTAATTATTGCTGGACAAACATGTCTATTATTATGGTGGGGTGCATTCTTTATTGGTTTAATTGCTACCATATCCATTGAATATCTTATCGTCATCATGTTTTTCATGTTTTTCTCACTTTATTGGATTGTTCAAGTCTTTCATGGTCTCATGGCTTTCTTAATCGGTGGATGTACGTTAAGACTGTTTATTGATGATGATATTCATCCAAATCATCGTCAAATGACATTAACAACCTCGAATCAAGGAGATATCACTATCAATCCGATAAGATCGACGAATTCTGGGTTCTTCAGTCCCAAGCCATCAAATAATACAACCCAACCACAACCACCACTTCACCAGCAAACAACCTTTCATCAACGTCATCAACAGCAATCGAATGAAGTCATGAAAGGTAGAGTCTATCTTTATCTTAAATGTGGTTTAACAACGTCCTTTGGCTCCATTTGTCGTGCAGCGTTATGGATGTCGCCATCACAGTGTATACTACTAACAAAATATTGGTTACTAAAAGATAATAGTACTAATCCAGCAATTAACCCTTTATTAGCAAATTGCTTGTCATTTCTTTGTTGTTGTTGTCGTCGTTCTTCTACTTCATCGTATTGTATTTCCTATTTCTATTATTTTATTGATAATTATATCATAAACTATTTCCATAACTATGCAAAGTATTATCATAAATTAATTATCCCTTTATTAGCCGTCTATGGTAAAACATTATTAAAAACATCAGAATTAACATTAAACTCATCACCTGAGATTATTATCTCCTCTATGGAAGAATATACAACTTTCTTATTAAATTGTTATACATCAAGTATCTCGGTATTCTTTGCTATATTATTTGCATTATTTGCTGAATCAAAACATGAGAAAACATGGCCGATCTTCTTATTTATCTGTTATCTATTGTTATATTCTGGTATATCATTATGTTTATATTCTTTTTCATCAGCTGTTGATGCATTAATTGTTGCATCATCATTAAATCCAACAAAATTAGCAGAAAAGAATCAATTAGTTTTATTAAGATTTTTACGATTATCAGAGGTTGAATTAAGATAATAATACTAAGTAATAAACTGTAAACGATATTATAAGGTAGTATATTAAAGGGTGAATTGAATAAAGAAAAAGCAAGATAGGATGATGTTTGTAGAAAAGAAAGAATGAAAGTATAAAAGGAAGGAAAGGGAGAGGATTTCCTGGGAGAAATGTTTAAGCGATGGTGTGTCACTCGAGAGAAAACTCTATAAATAAACATGACTCCTGCCATCACGCCAATGCCAGAAATCTTGTTGTGCCACAAATTTTAGGTATTGGGCAGTATTAGTTAAACAAGGTTTGCTAATGTCATAAGAAAGAAGCGATAGATATCAATCATATGATTGTCTAATTTAATTCAAAATTATTTTTGCCTATAAAGCAGTTGTTTAAGTCTCCGTCAATTACGGAAAAATCAGAATGAATAGCAACTCTATAGTAACGGGTGGAATGTGGTACCTCACAGGTAGCACATCTGTTCGCTACTAGAACTTTCATTGGATTTCATGATTGACACAGGCGAAAGTTAGTGTGTGGGGGTTATTCGCCCAAGGGCGGGTGTGCGGGATTCGTGCTTTTCTTCGCTCTCATTTGATCACATTTTTCTATGAAGAAGATCTAGAGATGATTCCTTCCTCTTTCTTACTCCTTTTCTGCTCTTTAGCCAATGTTATTGCTCATTTAGGGAAAGATATCATTGGAAGACCAAATTTTTTACCTCATCCAGCTGAAGTCAAGATTATGGATGGATCTTTCCCGTCCAATCCGTCTTATGTCATTGTCCAATTTAGCATGGATCTTTCTACATGTGCAGCAGCTAACGTTTTCGCTTATTATGCTTATGTCTTGAATACTTGTGTAACATCGAATTCTTCGTCTTCATCCAGTATCATTACTTGCGGTAAGAAAGATTCTTTCACTTAATTAGCAATGTAATTTGATATCGTTCCGAAGACGGTGGCGTCGCAACGGAAACCACGTATTACGGGAAAACTTGTGAAACTGTTAAAGATACTTCTGAGTTCTATCCTGGATGCCAGTTCGGATTTTCAGTATATGCTTGTGGTGTTGGTCCGTATGACTATAGGGAAGGAGACTATTTGGTGGAAGGGTACGAACCTTCTATCTTGACTTCATTTCTTTTCGATTGATGAATTCCTTGTAGAATATATGAGACAAATATCTGTACTAATCAGATTGCTAATATGGCTATTGTTAGTGAAGTTTGCACGCAAGAGTATACGATTGGTGGATCGTCTATCATCAAGGGACTCACATCATATTATTATAAAAAAAGCTCTTCATGTTCAGGTTCTTACACAACCAAATCCTCAGACCAATGTACATTGCAGTCTGATGAAAGTTTGAAAGACTACCAGTCTTATCTCCAATACTCCAGTATGTCAGTCGAGTCTTCCAGTGATGATAATAAACTCTCCACAACCGCGATAGGTGGAATAGTGATCGCAGTTCTGTTCTCAGGAATTATAATTATCGCTGCTGGTATTGTATATTGGAACAAACAACGCCTGCAAGGTCATCAGAAGCTCGCTACAAATGAAAGTCTTACAACTGAGTTGATGGCGTCAAATTTCTCAGTCAATTTATGATCGCAAGTATTCTTCTCAGCTGTAGAATCTCAGTCCCTGCCTGCTTCTATCAATTTACAATCTTATGATTCTTGAGGAATGTTATATTAGTCATTCGTTTCTTTTCTTCCTTGACTATGATCTGATGTGTATTTAATTTAGCTGTTTTCCTTCCTTCCTTGTTTTCACCTTTTTCGTAAAACTTTGCTTTCCCATTCTCTCCATTGACATTCACTCCTTGCACCTTTTTTTTCGTGATTTTTTGATATTAAATTGGAATAATTTTGTATTTTTTTTTCTCTTCTGCTTGGTAAGTATTATTATCAGAGAATAGACAACGCTTTGATGATACTCTACTACTAACAAAAAAAGACTTCATTCACTTGATAATTAAATATGAAATCTATTATTCATTTTCTCACGAAGAAGTGCTTAATTGGTTTGGATTTTTGTCCTTGGAACAGCCTGCCTCTTTTTAGGATTATTATTGCTCATTTCGGCAGTGGTTATTCCAGATTCCAGATCAAATATTTAGCTTCATCTGGTCAAAGGTGTAAAATCGATTTCCCATCTAATCTATCTTACTTCAAGGTCCAATTCAGCTTCTACAACCATTGGTTGTACTATCGGATACGTTCGATTGTTAGGATTAATCTAAACCTTACCATCAAAATTCTATAGCATTCAAAATATAATTCATCATCAACTAAACTAATGTGTGAATAGTTTGAGTTGCGGAATTGTTTAAATAATAGCGACTTTTAAAGGAATTGTGTAGATATTTTAGAGTTTTGCAAATCTCGGGGTTGAGAAAGGTCGAGAAAGCGAACAATACAGACAAGGAAATTTGTTGGGTGAATTAAATCCACATTGACTCTTACAAATGCAGTGCGGGTTATTATTCTTTCAGAGAATTCATTGGTGGTTATTCTTTTATGTGATCCTTCTATTTCAGAAATTTTCCCAACAAGGATTTGTCCTTGCTGATTTCATTTCTGTAACAAAATCAACACAAGGTCTTTATGATCGAGCCCCGAAACTATCGATCCGTGGAAATGGATTTACTGAAGATGTGTCAGATATTTCATTAATATTAGGAACAAATCCCTATAATCCATTGAAAATGGATGAGGATTACATCGTTACAAAGGATTCAGATAACAACGGATTAATCTTAAAATTACTCCCTGAGCGAAGATGGGCTGATTTAAGCTCTGCATTCACTTCCCCTCCTCTCTCACTAACCTTATACAAGGTGTTCTTTCCAAATATTTCAGGTGATGTAAACCATTTACTCGAACCTGTGGTCATTGCTTCAGTCATACGCACTCCCATTGTCCATGAGAATCCTGATTTAACCATCTATCGAAGTGTTTCCCAGTATTTACAAATTAGTGGTGAAGGTTTGAAGAGTGGTATTGGTAAAGTCAGTCTTTATTTCTCTCCCTCTATTGTTAAAGATCTCACTTACCAAGACTCTTCCTTTTATCCTCTCCATTCCAATGAAATTACTTTACGATTACGTGAGACTTATTCTTGGCGAGCAGATCCTGGTCCTTTACGATTAGTCGGTATTGATACAGGTGCAGGTCCAGTGAAGTTATTGGGTTCAGATGGAGGAGGAGTGATAATAGCACAAGTAGTGGAAAATCCTGATCCTAGCACCGTGGTCGTCGATTTTTCTGCAACGACACAAATCCTATATCATAACAGCTGGAGTCTCACTATATATGGGAAAAATTTGAACCTTACAAACGTCATTCCCGCTTTTACTCGGAACCTTTCTTTCGCAACACGTCAGATAGCATTAACTACGAATTATGATCATATTCAATTAGAATTCTTTCCTCCTCTAGATAGAGGAAGTTATACCATAACATCTTGCTCACCAACCGTAATGAGATTACAATTAAAGCCGTCTGCGGATGGCGATCAGATGTTGAAAATCTTCCGGCACCATTATACCTCATCTCTATTAACGACATTGGGGCAGGACCAGATAATTCCCGTGTTGGAGTTCCTATTGCAACAATCTTTGAAAGTATTAGTGTTGATAAATCAGATCAAATCGTTTATAGATCACAAACAAGCGCTTTTAATATTACTGGAAAAGGTTTCCCTGTTCCAAGTTCAGGATACCATCCGATCATCTCATTTTCTTCAACAGTTCTAGCTTCTTTTCAAGTTACAGTATTCTCACGATCATTGTTACAGGTTAACATTCCTGAAGGTAGTGATTGGTTAGGTAGTGCGGGCTATTTATTCCTACGGAGCGTGAATCCAGTTGATGGAGGTCCTGGTCCAAGTGCCACTTCTTTCTCTTCGTTAACTGTTGCAAAAGTTCTTGAGAATGAGAATTATCGTGGATTACTTCCTCAATCTGATAGTCAATCTGTATTAATACAATTCGATGTAACTGTAGGAGCTTATCTATCAACTTGTTTACCAGTGTTTGGTGTTTTTCTTATTCCTGAAGGGTTCGTTGAAATGATTATTCAGTTAGAAAAGCGTCCAACATTGTATTTAACTTATTTCTTATTATATTTTCCTGGTAGTAATGATTATATAGGAAACTGGGAACCAACCGATAATAATATTAATCGTCATGAGGAATATGGTTCTAATAAGATTGGTGAATGGCCTTATACTTTTACCAGTTATGAATCTAAAACTCAATGTAAATCGGCAACTTTCTCAACTTTACGATTCTCTAATAATATTAGTGAGGTTTGTTTTTCTTCTGTTGGCACTTCTAAAGGACGGTTTCGAGGTCAATTACAATTAAACGCTATCCAAATTCTCAATCCAGAACCTATAAATACTCCTTTTCCATTCACTCCTTGTCGATTAGATACGACAGTCGCCCCGACAGCGGCTCCCACTCGACCATCCAAACCTTCTTTGAGACCAACTGTAAGCCCAACTCGTGCTCCCTCACGAACATTTCATCCTTCTTGTCATCCAACCTACACTCGCACGAAGTCTCCTAACTTTCCTCCATCTGTTTCGCCAACTATTGTTCCTTCAAGCTTTCCAACCACTTTAGCTCCTTCTCACTCTCCTCAAGAAGCAAAGAATTATATCACATCTCAAGTCTACGATCATTATACATTAATTCAATTTGATCTGATGATGGGATATGGCCGTCCCTTCTGTCAGCCAGTCTTCCCTCTTACAAATCATAGTATTGACGCATACGATCAATTAATATTCAAGATTCAATATGAATTAACCAGTGATGGAGAACCTCATTGGCTATCTGATTTCCAAGTGTATTTCCCTGATACTTCATATTATTATGGGAATTGTTACACTTGTTCTAATAAAGATAATGCTCCATGGTCACCAACAAGTACTATTCCTTTAGCTAATTGGCCAAATAACTGGTCAGGTAATCAAAGGAACCTGGATACTTGTTATAGTACCTCAACTTATCTTTCACCAGTATCATTAAGCTTCTCTGAGATTTGTATGGTGAATACTTGTGCTTTCTGCTCACCATCATCCTTACAAAAATTTCGGGGACAATTAAAAATTGAAGCAAGACAAACTCTTGCTTTGAATGAAGATAAAATTACATCACAAAGACAGGTATTACCAGAGATTCCTTGTACATTTAATCCTGTGATTGTACCAACGATGGCTCCCAGTCCAGTGCGAATTATAAACACAATCGCTCCCTCCATGACTGTTTCTCGCCCACCAGGAGTGAGAAGAAGTCCAACAATGGCTCCCTTCATGGTTGTTTCTTCCTCGCCGGTAGTGATAAGAAGCCCAACAACGAATCCCAGTCAATTCGGTGGCATCTCGGACATGTCTTTCCACTCCTTTTCTGATCGTATGTTCGTCTCCTTTGATGCCCTCTTACAATTAAATCAAGCTTTATGTACGAGCACCTTTGAAGGATCGGTTCCATTAGATCCTGCGATACCTATCTTATCTTTTGCCTATGAAGTATACTCATTGACTGATAATGATGAAGGCTTTTTAGAGATTTATTTCCCAGGTAATAATTTATGGTTTTTCGCGAATAATCATAATGATCAATGCTATTCTTATGAACAAATTCTTGATGTTCCACTGAACTTTAATCAAATTTGTATTCGTAAGAGTTGTCGTCGTGAACCTTGTATTCCAGCTACCTCTTCTTCCTCGTCTTCTATTCCAGTACGTTATCGAGGTTCGATATTATTAACAGGATATCGAAGTCCAACAATTACCTCTCTGAACGACAAGGAAGAAGAAGAAGAATCATTCAAACCGTTTGTTTGTACTGAATCTAATCTACAAGATACAGACAATGAAGTCTTTTGGACCAAAGAAACGATCTTCGATTGGTTGTTGCTCCTAATCCTTGGGTGTCTCGTGTTGATGCTGATTATTGGAGTTATCTATTGCTGTTGTCGATATTCTAAGTCTAGACGATATTATGATGACGACTATCCCGAGACAACAAGACGTAGAAAGCCCATTCCTGTGATGATGGAGATGATTGGATCACCTTTATATCGTAATACAAGAAGAAATCCGCGATTAGCGAATACTTTGTTTGCTATCCCTTCGAATATAATGATTCCTGATCAGGAAAGTCATGTTATGGATATTGGATTAATTACTGTTACTGCTCCTCCAGAGCAGGATATGCAATCACAGTATCAACCACTAACCTCGCCTATGATCGAGGATGAAGTACCTGAAGAATTGGCTGTTATATCAGTTGGTTCTTATACTAAACAAATAGAAGATGAGGCAAAGGTCTAAATGAATGATGAAGGGTTATTAACTCTGATTTGCCTTTTCTCCTCCTTTTTCTTCTAAAGTGTTTTTACGGCTTATCAGACCGAAGAAACAATAGTTAAAAAATAGTATGAATAATACTTTATAAGAAGAATGACTATAAGAATAGTTGTTGTTATAAGAAGAGTATCTCTCATATGAATATAATAGGTTATAGTAGTAAAAATAATAATAATAGTTCCTTTTGTAACTTATATGAAAACAAACTAATAATAGTTGTTATAGGAATGAATAATATGAATAGAAAGTAAGAATAACTGGTTTTTGTTTTTAATATTAATATTAATTTCTCCTTTTTAAGGTTCTTTTTTTTCCAATCCCCCAACGATCAATTACCTCATTAAGAATAAAACTAATCCATTTAGACTACCAAGTACAAATTGAAAGAATAGCAGTTACCATCAATCTTTCTTCACTCCTTAAGAAACAGGATTTCAGACAAGTTGATAGACCATTTGAGGTATAAGACGGATTGGATGGGAATCCATCCATATTCTTTACTTCAACTGGATTGGGGCGAAACCTTTGGTTTCAGGTATCAATAACATCTTGTATCGATTTTTTGAAGATTATTTTTTCACAAACAAAGATTACATAAATATAACTGAACTATTATTATATCTATTATTATAGATTCCTAGTGAAAACAGATCAATTATAGAAGTTTTTATATTACCTTAAGTAGAATTTTATCATCTATGGATTCTCAATGAGACTATTTCGGTGAGAATGATTACATCTATTAGCATCCTCATTGCTAATTTTTCTAATCTGATTTAATATGAGAGGAACTGATTAAATAGTAGAATTACTTTTTACGTTTTTAAGAAGATCAACGAATCTTTAACTATTCTTTGATTATAATTCATATGCATGAAAAAAGCAAAAACCATTCAAATAACTTTCAACAAAATCAGTAACAAAACAAAAAAAGGAATAGGATGCTAGGAGAATTACCACAACTGAAAGAATGGGAGAAGGAGAAAAGAATATCAAAAAAAAGAGAATGTAAAAAAAGGAAGAGAAAAGAATGAATGAAGGAAGGAAGGAAAGAAGAAAGGAAAGAAGGAAAACAGCGACTAAATTAACATCGAAGAAAGAATGACAACAAAAACATTCCTCAAGAATCATAAGATTATAAAGCGGTAGAAACA
>VKHI01000052.1:86795-101137 GCA_015145745.1 Poterioochromonas sp. DS
TAAAATCGTCAAGAATATAGTTATTTCTTGTGTTCTACTCATTGTATCTTGCACATACTTTGTCCGTAGTCTTGTCGTATGTATAGGGATCGTCTATCAACGTAAGAGGATCTATCTGTGAAGGGATCAAAAGTTATAACAAATTTATGCTAAATTTTGAATATATGAGGAAAAGTTGTTTTCGTGGAATATCTCAACGACCAATCATAATAGACTTTGTCTTGACATTGGAATCGATAGGTAATGGTATGATGCATCGAATGAAATATTGATACATTACCTGCTATGATTCGTTGTTGAGATACATTGGTCTCAAGACCATATTTTTTGTGAATATAAGTAAAATCGTCAAGAATATAGTTATTTCTTGTGTTCTACTCATTGTATCTTGCACATACTTTGTCCGTAGTCTTGTCGCATGCATAGGGATCGTCTATTAACGTAAGAGGATCTATCTGTGAAGGGATCAAAAGTTATAACAAATTTATGCTAAATTTTGAATATATGAGGAAAAGTTGTTTTCGTGGAATATCTCAACGAAATCATAATAGACTTTGTCTTGAATTGGAATCGATAGGTATGGTATGATGCATCGAATGAAATATTGATACATTACCTGCTATGATTCGTTGTTGAGTACATTGGTCTCAAGACCATATTTTTTGTGAATATAAGTAAAATCGTCAAGAATATAGTTATTTCTTGTGTTCACTCATGTATCTTGCACATACTTGTCCGTAGTCTTGTCGTATGTTAGGGATCGTCTATAACGTAGAGGATCTATCTGTGAAGGGATCAAAAGTTATAAACAAATTTATGCTAAATTTTGAATATATGAGGAAAGTTGTTTTCGTGGAATATTCTCAACGACCAATTCATATAGACTTTGTCTTGACATTGGAATCGATAGGTAATGGTATGATGCATCGAATGAAATATTGATACATTACTGCTATGATTCGTTGTTGAGATACTTGGTCTCAGACCATATTTTTTGTGAATATAAGTAAAATCGTCAAGAATATAGTTATTTCTTGTGTTTACTCATTGTATCTTGTACATACTTTGTCCGTAGTCTTGTCGTATGTATAGGGATCGTCTATCAACGTAAGAGGATTATCTGTGAAGGGATCAAAAGTATAACAAATTTATGCTAATTTTGAATATAGGGAAAGTTGTTTTCTGGAATATCTCAACGACAATCATAATAGACTTTGTCTTTGACATTGGAATCGATAGGTAATGGTATGATGCACGAATGAATATTGATACATTACCTGCTATGATTCGTTGTTGAGATACATGGTCTCAAGACCATATTTTTTGTGAATATAATAAAATGTCAAGAATATAGTTATTTTCTGTGTTCTACTCATTGTATCTTGTACATATTGGTCCGTAGTCTGTCGTATGTATAGGGATCGTCTATCAACGTAAGAGATCTATCTGTGAAGGGATCAAAGTTATAAAAATTTATGCTAAATTTTGAATATATGAGGAAAGTTGTTTTCGTGGAATATCTCACGACCATCATAATAGACTTTGTCTTGACATTGGAAGATAGTAATGGTATGATGCATCGAATGAAATATTGATGATTACCTGCTATGATTCGTTGTTGAGATACATTGGTCCTCAAGACCATATTTTTGTGAATATAAGTAAAATCGTCAAGAATATAGTTATTTTGTGTTCTACTCATGTATCTTGCAACATACTTTGTCCGTAGTCTTGTCGTATGTATAGGGATCGTCTATAACGTAAAGATCTATCTGTGAAGGTCAAAAGTTATAAATTTTATGCTAAATTTTGAATATATGAGGAAAGTTGTTTCGTGGAATATCTCAACGACCAATCATAATGACTTTGTCTTGACATTGGAATCGATAGGTAATGGTATGATGCATCGAATGAAATATTGATATTACTGCTATGATCGTTGTTGAATACATTGGTCTCAAGACCATATTTTTGTGAATATAAGTAAAATCGTCAAGAATATAGTTTATTTCTTGTGTTTAACTCATTGTATTTGACATACTTTGTCCGTAGTCTTGTCGTATGCTATAGGGATCGTCTATCACGTAAGAGGATCTATCTGTGAAGGTCAAAAGTTATAACAAATTTATGCTAAATTTTGAATATATGAGGAAAGTTGTTTTCGTGGAATATTAACGACCAATCATAATAGACTTTGTCTTGACATTGGATCGATAGGTAATGGTATGATGCATCGAATGAAATATTGATACTTACCTGCTATGATTCGTTGTTGAGTACATTGGTCTCAAGACATATTTTTGTGATATAAGTAAATCGTCAAGAATATAGTTTATTTCTTGTGTTTACTCATGTATCTTGCACATACTTTGTCCGTAGTCTTGTCGTATGTATAGGATCGTCTATCAACGTAAGAGGATCTATCTGTGAAGGGATCAAAAGTTATAACAAATTATGCTAAATTTTGAATAATTGAGGAAAAGTTGTTTCGTGGAATATCTCAACGACCAATCATAATAGACTTGTCTTGACATTGGAATCGATAGTAATGGTATGATGCATCGAATGAAATATTGATACATTACCTGCTATGATTCGTTGTTGAGATACATTGGTCTCAAGACCATATTTTTTGTGAATATAAGTAAAATCGTCAAGAATATAGTTATTTCTTGTGTTCTACTCATTGTATCTTGCACATACTTTGTCCGTAGTCTTGTCGCATGCATAGGGATCGTCTATTAACGTAAGAGGATCTATCTGTGAAGGGATCAAAAGTTATAACAAATTTATGCTAAATTTTGAATATATGAGGAAAAGTCGCTTTCGTGGAATATCTCAACGACCAATCATAATAGACTTTGTCTTGACATTGGAATCGATAGGTAATGGTATGATGCATCGAATGAAATATTGATACATTACAGAGGATGGGAACTGGAGGAGATTTTGTTTGAAAACTAGAGCTTTCACTGTAAAATCTTATCGGTTTTGATTCCTACCGATAAAAAGTGCCGTACAAAAAAATGGTCGGTTTGCTGTTTAGGATCGTTTATTGAGACGAGTCTGGAGTCCTCTTTTCTGACATTATCTGAGTGAAAAAGGACATTTCTTCACTATGAATGATTGCTTATCGGTATTGTACGGGATTCCGGTGAAAGGTCGGTTTGCCGTTTAGGATTGCTTGATGTAAAAATTTAATTTTTTCAATTTTTAAAATTTTAAAAATATTGGTACTTAAAATGACTAAAATGACTTGAAAACTCCTAAAATGACTTAAGAAGATAATTATATATTTTGTTAAGTTAATGGTAAAAGTTCAATTGAAAAAGTCAGGTGAAACAAATGTGTTTTATAAAGGAAAATCAAGAATTTCATATAAGCAATATAGCTTAGATGAAAGATTGAATCGTAAAGATCTTCTAAAAGTACTAGATTCTTTCAAAACAAGATTAGAGGATGCACATATATATAAGTTTGCCGGATTCTTTAATACAACTGGTTATAGAGATGGTGTATTTTTTACGAAGGCGAATTTTGATAGATTAAGAGATGACATAATTTATAATTTTCAAGCGGAATATCAAAACGCAGACACTGAACAAACATGTAAAACTTTTGTATTGTACAGTTCAAAAATTCCAAATGCTACAGGAGGAGTAGATGATTCACATAATGATTGTTTATTTAGAGCAATTATTAGAGGATTAAACTATAATTATGATTTATTACCAAAAGAAATAAATAATGCTGAAAAATTGAAGAAATTCCTAAATATAGCAAGAAATGCAAAAGTGCCATTACAAAAAGTGAAAGATATAATTCCGATGTTAGCAGAAAATAATATATCAATTCAAATAAGTGGAGATCACAATTTAGACACTGAAGAAAAAGAAATTAATATAGAGATTGAATTAAAGAATCAACATTACGAATTAAAATTAAAAAATATGACATATATTGAGAAATTGCGGGATCAAATGATAAAAGGCACTGATAAATCAAAATATAATAGACAATTGTACAGTTATTTTGAAGATAACGAAATCAATAAATATTTTGTCTATAATGGTGACATTATTGAAGAATTTGAAAAGAATACAGAAAATAGAAATTTCTTATTTTATAATTTTAAAACATTTATGGCACAGGCGAAGTCAAATAGATTAGAAGAGTTAAAACAAGTAAGAGATTATTATTTAGAACAAAGTAAATTGTTATTAAAAAAGACGAATGGCAAAGTAAATTTATTACGATACAGAAATATTAAATCTTGCGCAATGGATGTATTTATAGATCAATTCCAAAAATTTAATATTGAAGTCGATCCTATTGAAGAATTAGAAGGGAGATGGCTATATTCCTTTTATCATTATGGTGGCGGTGGTATGGTATATAATGAGGAGGGATATGAAGGAGATTATATCACAATTGATGAAAATTCAGCATATTCAAGTACCTATTTATCAACAATGCTTACACCAATAAAGAAGCCGATCTTTAAAAAATTAAAGCAATCAGAGCTAAAAACATACATAGAGAATGGTAAAAAATGTTCAAGTTTTACATATGGTTTATATAGATGTAAAGTATCATATGATGAAAGTAAAAAGAAAAGATTTAAATGGAAATTTAAACATGATTCATATTCACATGTGGATTTAAAAAGAGCGCAAACATTAGGGTTGACAGTTACATTAATAGAAGATGGAGAGGTAAACGCTATGTTATATGAAACAAAAAAATCATTATTTAAAAGTGACGTATTTTTTAATGACACAATCCGATATTTTATGAAAATGAAAAAAGAAGTGAAAATAGCGAAGGATCTTGCAAACTGTTTATCTGGGGCATTAGCACAAATAAACAAAAAGAATAAAGTATCAACACCAAAAAGAAAACAAACGATTGATGATTACGATTCTATAATTCCTTCAAACAATTTTAATAATCATCTAATACGAGCGATAAATATGGAAAGTATTTTTAAATATTGTTTTGCTAGACAAACTATTTTTTGTGTGAATAAATGGAGAAATCGTTTAAGTGAATTATGCGATCCAGTAAATGATGATATTATTAGAATATGTACAGATTCTATTACTTTAAAAAACCATAATGAAGACACAGTTAAACAGTTTTTTAAAATTGGCACAGATCTTAAAGAATTTAAAATTGAAAATTCTGGAAGATGTAAAATTGAACACAATCATATTAAATACTGGCATGAAGAATCTGGAGAATATTTAAATAAAACAGAATTAAAGAAAGTAGCTAATTAAACTAGTTGCAAATGTTCGCGAACAAAAGCTACATTATACAGCTCATTATCATCATCATCTTTTACTTGATATAAAACTCTTTGGTTTGGATTTATATGCACTGCATATATTGTATATATTTCTGGAGACCATCTTATATCACCCGCTCTCCATTTACCATGGAGCTTAGAACCATTTACAATATTAATTGGATGGTTTAATAATATTCTTACTTTTGTACCTATATCTAATAGATTTCCTTTCTCATTAGGAATAGGATTTAATTTAGTTTCATCAACTGGTTCTTTTGTGTAATTATCATTAAGAACTTTTATTAATTTTGATAAATGTTTTTTCCATTCAGTTTTGTTTGTTTCACCAGTTTCTATTTCTTTTCCTAACATAGCTCCACCTAAATAATGTGCTAAAATATTACATATGTGATCAATAGGTAGAAGTTGACGATGATAAGTAGCAATTTGAATACCAACACCATTATCTTTCATGTATTTTGCAAAATTTGATTTCCATTCTGAACCGCCATCACACATAAGAAGTGCAGGCAAAGCTACATCTTTTCTTTTTAATATAATTTTCAAAGCTGCTAAACATGTATCTGAAGATTTATCACGCATTGGCTCTGCCCCACATTTGTTTGTTGCAACATCACAACAAACTAAACAATACTTATATGCTGACGTTGTTTCTGGAAAGTAGAGAACATCAATTTGCATGATTGCATTCTTGTTTGGAACTGTAAAATGGGGCATTTCTGATGACTTTAATTTCTTTGGTTTTTTTAATAGCTGTGATGCTTCTTTTCCGATTATTTCTTCCTCAAATTGTTTTAATGAACTAAGCTTTTTCTTTGGTGGCATTTTTATATTAATATTAAAGTTGATTAAATTTGTTAAAAAACAGATTATGACACTTAAAGACTTAATAAAATGACTTAAACAAAATTTTATTATATAAAGTCATAAGTAGAAATGAAATTTTTTCTTAACGCCTACAGAGGTTTGACAGTGGATGATACGTTATTGTCTGAAGCTAAAGAGTGTGTCAAAGACGATTATAAACCTGAAACAACAATTCTAATATTGAAAATTGCATTTGAAGATAATTATAAAGCAAAACGATGTGGTGCCAAATGGTTTCCTGATAATTATTGTTGGGGATGCAAATATGAAGATCTAGAAGAATTTTACACTAATTGGAAAAATTACCAGAAACGAGAAGATGTATGTATGTTTAAAAAACCAAAAACAGTAAGTACTGAACAGACCGAAGATATTTGTATGTTTAGAAAATATTATGAAAAAAATATGATACTTAAGAAAACTTAGAAAAAGACTTAAACAATATATGACTATTAATAAGTAAGAAAAATGGAAATAGAAAAAATTGAGAAACCAAAAAAGAAATATGTAACGCTACCAGAGAAGCAAAGAATTTACAATAAAACATTTTATCAGAAACATCGTGAGGAATTATTAGAAAAGATTAAGGAGAAAATACCATGCATAAAATGTGGCAAAGGTATCTCAAAATCAAACGTAAGTAGACATTTAAAGACATACTGTAAACAAAATCTAAAAATAGAAGAAACATAATTTAAATTTCATTTAGTGTATCATATTCATCAATGGAAATTTGTGTAATCATTTTATACAAATCAAAAAAGTAAGAAATTTGATCTTTAATTATTTTATTCCTAACTTCCTTTGCTTTAGATGGAACTTGATCTATTTTAACCTTGACTAATACACTACCTTCGTCGTCTTTAAACGTAATGATAATAACTTTAAAACAATCCATAATTTTATTTTTTGTTTTTTATAATAAAATATGTAAATAAAAATAAATTTATTTATATTCCACATTTAGAACATCAGCTTTAATAATAAAGTCTTGAAATAATTGTTTTTTAAAAGCAGAAAGGTGAGAAAAATCTATTAAAAATAATATTGTTGATGGCGAAAAGGAGATATATCCATATATTTCCATAGCGAGAAGAGCAGACAAGATGAAGGTAAAGTAATCGTATTTATCAGAAACTACTTCAAAAGAACAAAATTTATACATTGTATTTGTGTTATATATTTAGTTATATTTAAAAAATTGAAAGAAAAAAAAAAGTAGTTCATTCGGTATTATGTTTAGATATCACATATAAGCAGATGCTGAGGTATTTTATTTTCATCACGATCAAAGCACACTCCACCTTCTTCAAAGTCATAACGACAAATCAAACGATCTCCTTTATCATACATTTTAACATTTAAACCTTGCGGATCCACCACTAGGCGATGACATTGATTTAATGTTAAAATGAATTCTTCAAATTGAAACAGGTAGTCAACGCAATCATTACGAAATGTCCAGTCATCACGAACAAAATCATTTACTTCTTTTGCGTACTTTTTTATTAAATCATCTTCTGTCCAAAGAATAAAATTATGGTGTGAAGATTCAGCGTAATTAACTAAATCCTGCAATTTGATCGTATGATTTCGTAATTTACGATACACTACAATATCAGGATGGTTCCAGTTCAAAGATTGGAAATCTTCCGTAATTAATTCATCAATTAAATCATTTGGACAGTTTGACGTATCATGAAGTAAATAATAAAAATTTGTCATTGATATTTTCGCTTTAAGTAAATCTTTTTGATAATTAATTATTTCCCGACCAAGATAATTTCTAATTTCTGATCTTGTTAATCGTTTCGTTTTTTTCGCAGTTACATATTCTTCAACTAATTGTAAACATGATTGATTATTACTATGATTACTTGCAGACATCTTTATTTTTTTCTTCGGAACAATCTTCTTTTTTTCAAATAAAATTAACGTGACAGTAACGTGATTTAACGTGACATTAACCTATGACAGGAAAAATCTTTTTCGAGACTGTTGGATGGATACCGTAATAAAGTCTGAATTAATTTGTTATCAATATAAATTGGGGATATTATTGTCTACCTAATACTACGTTGTACTGTAGTCTTAAATACTATTTCTTGAATACTACTACATCAAATGTAGTCTATTGACTCTACATCGAAGGGTGTTTAATCGCAAATCTATTAAGGATTCGGGCGAAAAACCGACCTGGCTACATTTTCATATCCGCGCAACCTTTCAGCGTGAGTTAGTTCATCTGCGCTCAATGGGAACACACGCAAGATGTTTGCCGTTATCTCTGACTTTAGAGTGTTAGTTTCTTTTCGAGCAAACTCATTCGCGGGCCGAGTCTCAAAGCTACATGGCAATCTGCGACTGAGTTCAGTTTTGAGAAGTTCTATCAGCTGTGTAAATTTGACAGTCTTGCGAATATTCTTCTTGGTCGTTGCTTGCATTGCAATTCCCTCTCCAGTTAAGTCAGAAATGACTCGAAGACATGTAAATTCCGGCACCAAGTTTAGCTGGCAAGTTTTGAAATACTCAAAAGTCTCCATATCAGTAACGGTGACATTGAATTCCATAAGAGCCGGATCAAAATGCATGACACTGTTAGAGCATAAAGCTGAGTTGCGACTCCCGATAATAGCACCCCAGGAAGATAATGCCTCAACATGTTTTCCTTCTCGAGGTGTAAAATTAAATACACCAGCATTAGAATGAAGATCTCCCCGATCAAACTTGACGGCACGATCGATTTTCACAGCTTGGCCAATTGTGTGTCCTAATCTTGTTGATCCACCGGCCGTTCCACATAAAAAGAACAAGTTAGTTTCTGGAATTTGCACAGTTACACCGGCGTTTGTCTTTACATCAGATACAGTCTTCAATCGCACCGATTGAATTAGTTCACCGAGGCGAAACGAGAAAACAATGTCACTCTCATCGATTGCGAACGCACGGATATTCATGTATCGGTCATCACTCAAATGCAATAAAATATCACATTGAGTTGCAGAAGCAACTGATGAAACTTTGAAACAAAAGGTAGAGTTATCGGAAAGGGAAGCCAAAAAGGCATGCAGCTCAAATAGTTTGGGAAAAATTAAAAACGTTCGCACAGACGACGTCATGGTTGCGATTTAATTGTGAGAAAGAAGTTTACGCGATTTAACGTGATAGTCACGTGATTTAACGTGACAGTAACGTGAATAAAAGATCTTTTTTATTTGCTTAATTGGTCACTGCACAAAAAAAAAAAAACAAGTGGAACGTATCTATTGCCCTGATGCAGGAAATTGCAGATCACCAAACAAATATTGGAATAAGGACGAAACGTTCTACAAACATTGGTAAGATTATGACAGGAAAATTTTTGATTGTTATGTTTACCAAAATAATAGGGCGATCTATCACATGCAAGCGAATGCATGGCTACACTGTTGGAACGTGTGGAAAATCCTGATGAGATTGACATTGAAAAATTGAAATGTCTGATTTGCACTAAAAAACATAAGTTTCATAGTGACAACGATTTATTGGGTCATTTTTGCCATCATCACTTTGATGAAGAAGATTTCAAATGGTTAAGAATGCAGTATTTACCCCGTTCTCAAAGCATTGCAAGAGCAACACCTGAAGAACTCCAACAAGTGAGAGAGTTGCAACGCAAGAAGGCGCGAGAAGCAGACACTACTGTAAGTGCTCTGAAAGTTTACAAGTCACGCAATCCGACGCGTCGTGACGATGACGATTTTTCCAATGCAACGGATCATACTCATGTTCCAACTGCTCCTCGTGAACGTCCACGTCCTAATCCAATTTTAGATGAGGAAGGAATTCTCAGAACTCTTGATGATTACGCCCGTAGATACCTGTCAAAGGAATATCGTCGTGAAAATTCAGTTTTACGTTCAAAGGAGTACTTTCAACTCTATCCTTTTAAAGGTAGCAAAGCCTACAAGGAATACATTGACGGACATCAGGATTTGGAATTACAGTTATCACATAAATGAAAAGTGAAAATGTAAAAGTTAAATTAAAACAAACTCAAAACATTTTTATTTTTTGAAAACAATTAAGAATAGAACGATACAATATTGAATAGTCAAGTCGTTTCTCTTGTGTATCCTTTGGAGATTCCTTTGCCTGTTTAATTGTATTACGAATATCACGATACAACAGGTACTGAAACCATAATGGAGATTCCATCAAGTTTTTTAAATCCACTGAATCCTGACGTCCAGATCCAAGTAATAAAAAAGATCTTTCAAACATGGCATAAGTTTCATCATTAAACATTTGACGTATTTGCAATGAGATAGGAATAGCTTTTTCAAAAAACTCTCTTCTAGACATTCTTGTTGGTGTAATTTCTGAGCAATCAAACCGAACAGAGTTTTTGTTTTCATTTTTTGGAGCATGTACTTCATAAGTCGCGATAACATCATCTAAATGTGAACGGAGGACTGTTGGTTGTTCAGGCAATAATGAATTGTAAGACGAAAGTTTGACACGTTCCAGAGATTCAGCAAATTCAGGTAGAACTAATGAAATCGCTTTTTCCATGAATGAAATTTGATTGGAATTCAATTTTGTTGTTTCTGGTTCTTCTTTTAATGCCTGTCGCTGTTCATTCCATTGACGAATACGTTCCTCTTGTTCTAGCTTTCGTTTCAATATGATTTCATCGTCATATTTTTGAAGGTAATCCCTAAATTCGGCTGGATCAAAAGAGTTTCTACAATATTTTTAATATTTTTAACTTATTTTACAAAAACAAGCAAAAGAACAATCAATCTTACTTTTTCTTCAGGGGTTTTGCATTCTTTTCATCATCTTCATCACGCGTTAACAATCTTCCTGTCGGTTTTGGTTTACGACTCTTCACAAACTCAACCAGCGTAGGATTAGTTTTAGCAAGGTCGTCTAATGCGAACGCAGGTAAGTCCATGAATCCTTTTAGCGCTTTTCTGCATGGCGGATGCATAGACCCTGAATTGTTCCAAGCAAGAGGAACATCTGGCTTCTTACAATAAGGGTAATCGCAATATTTTTTTTCTTTTGGTTTGTATTTTTCAAGGAGTTTCACTCGTTCGCGCAGTTTTGAGATCTCTGCTGTTGCTGTTTCATAGTTGGATTGCAAATTTTCAGAAGATGAGATGGATTTATGCAATTTTTCAATCACGGTTTCTGCATGTTCAAGAGCATTTTGGTAAGAAGCGAGCATTTAGTTCAGCAACTGTGATGTTTGCGTAAACCCATTCAGCTTCATTCTCCCATTCAGCTACAGTTTGAGGTTCCAATTCATCTTCCGATGCCCATCCCTCATCTTCATCACCTTTTTTAACATAATCTAACTCATCTTCATCTTCCCAAGTTGCTACGTATTTATTGGACATCTTATTTGTTTTTCCAAAGTTATGATAAATAAGATGCAAATAAGATCGTAACGTGACAGTCACGTGAAGTAACGTGAAGTAACGCAAAAATCTCCATATAAAACACGAGAAAGTCACGTGAATCGTGGATTAACGTGACAGTCACGTGAAGTAACGTGAATTGACGTGAATTAACGTGAAATAGTGCGAGACTAACGTGACACTCACGTGACACTCACGCAACAGTCACGCGACAGTCACGCAACAGTCACGTGATTTTAGATGTGTCTTTAGAAAAACACAATGTCTTCTGATTGGACGACTTATATGAACATGTCATCCACTAATTCCGACGATCTTTCAAACTTAACCCCTGAGGAAGAATATCGTGCCTCACTTGCAGTTTCACGCGCAGTTAAACCACCAGTATCACAGATCTGTCCATACTGCCAAAGAGATTTTTCATCGGTTGAAAGATCCAAATTTCAGAGTCATTTAAGATATCATAATAAAAAACGAAAAGCTTTAACTCAAGCTGTGATTCCTGCTCCTGCTCCTGTTCATGCATCTGTTCCTGCATCTTCTGCATCTGTTGCGAAAACAAATGATGATTGGTCAAGTGATGAAGAGACTGTGAAACGACGTAAAACTATTCCAACTATTCCAACTATTCAGAACTATCCAGATGAAAGAATTAAAAATTTTGTTCCTACAGTTGTGAATGGTAAAGATGGAGTCCGTATTGAAAACTGTCCAGATGAACGAATGAAAAACATTCTTCAATCACAGGTACAAGATTTAAATCAACTCGCAGTTCATTCAACATATCCGTTTCCAGTAGATCCGACTAAATATCCCACGTTTGTGAATAATGATAATTCCATTACATTGCTAACTACTCAAATGGTAAACGGAAAAGTGGAATATGGACAATGGAATTTTCTACCGGAGTATTTACCTGATTTGATTAAAAGAACACAATTACAACACAACTCATTTGAATATAATTATTCCAATACATTACAAAGCGAACTTGGTTACCTTGGACATAAAGTTAATTCTGCATTAGAACAGATGAAACATTCTGATTCAGTGTTTTCAACAAATATCAAATTGGAAAAATTTAGAAAAACTTTGGCAAATGAAGAGGAAAATAAAATTATTCAGTTTTTACAGTCTCGTGCATCTGCTCGTGAGGTGATGTATAGTCATATTGACGAGACATTTGAAGCAAGTAATAGAGCTATGAATGATTGCAAAGTTCAATTAGACGACAAATTAATGGAAATATTAAAAGATTTAGACAGAGAATCGGATCGTGACCAGTTATTAAAATATGAAATGTTGCATTTATTATTATCACTCAAGATTTATCAGGTGAAGTATTGTTCAGGTAATCTATACCCTGTTCGCGCTGAAAACTATCTACTAAACTTTTTGAATCAAAAGAATTTTTTAGCACCACAAACCCAGACCAATTTATCTCGGTCACACGAGCTTAATGCACCTACGCCTGCACCTACTACGCCTGCTAACCCTAACCCTACTCCTGAAGCTTCCCCTACTAATAATTGCATTGTCATGTGAATTTTATTTGTTGTCGGTTCAGAATGTGAACTTTTTACAAATGTGAAAACACAAAAATTCTTTGTAAAAATTAAGTTTAAAAGAATACACAAAACAGTAACTATGTTTTTTACTTAGGTGTTCGTGGTGATCTAGGTGACTCAATACCCCCATCAGCAAATAATTTAATTAATTCTTCATCCTCGGAGCTAACAGCATCCTCAACAGTTGGAGGTTTTACACTTTTGCGTTTCTTCTTTTTCTTGTTCTTTTTCTTGTTCTTTTTTGGTGAATGAACATGCACGGTTGTGACTTTTCCTTCGTCTACTATGTAACGTCTTTTACATTGAACTCTTCTGATAGTCCGAGCGCTCGTTCTACCAAATCCAAATCAGAAATCCGCATGTTTACATCACTAGAGCGGTAATCAAAAATGCGATCTCCTGCCACTGCTGTACCAGCAAATCCATTTATTACGTTACCACCCTCTCCTATACCGTTCCACCCATTTGCACTTGCCTGACTTGCGTTGAATGCTGGAAGATCTCTTACTTTACACCCTTTTTTGCAAAGACGACAGTGAATTCGGTATTTACCTTCAACTTCACGAGGACTTCCTTTGAAAACTGTTCCACAAGGTAAGGTGAATGTTCTTCTACGACCTCCGTCTATAAAAACATTCTTTTGTGATTTAATCTTTTGTGAGTGATGACAGTAACGTGACAGTAACGTGACAGTAACGTGACAGTAAAGTGAGAGTAACGTAATATTTCAAAAAAGATTTTTTTAATATTTTGATATAATATAATAAAAAATGAAAAATCAAAAACCAAAAGTCATTAAAAATAATGATTTAAATGATTACACGAAAGCAAAACTTGTCCAAGAAATAGAAAAGACGAACAAAAAGATAGCGAAAATTGAAAAAAAAATTGCGAATCACGATGAAGAATTGAATATGAAAAAAACACAAATTCAAGAATTGAAAGATGTTTTGAAACAATTAGATGAATTACAAAAGCAAGTATTTTAAACCTTCTTTATCATAACATTTATTTGTTTATAAACATTATTTAAATCTTTTTCATCCAATCCATTGCTTTGAATGAATTGAAATACATTTTTATATTTTCTTTTTATTTTATCAATATTTGTTCTAAAGAATCCTTGTTCTTTGCAAACTCAAATCACTGTGTCTGTAAGACAGCAGCTCCTCGACTCGAGATCGG